>JAVYIG010001029.1:212500-399189 GCA_035222895.1 Strongylocentrotus droebachiensis
ACATGCATGTCCCTGTTTTTCGTCGATATTAGGGTAAAATTTTACCAAACTTATTGTAAGCAGTTTATCAATAAAACCACTTCTGGGTCCCAAGAAAAATGGATTATAATGTTTGCTTAGAAGCATGTGGAATTTATACAAAACTATTGGTGAATACTAAGCAAATGACGTCACAAACTCATGAGCGAGTTGTCAATTTCTCGAGTTATTTACATAGGCCCCTAATTTTGAAACATACTTTTCTTGCTATTTATCTCGTTGTCCTAACTCTATTTTTTTTTCATTTTTAACCTAATTATTCTGTGACCAGATTTGACGTTTGAAATATATATTACTTGGTCGAGAAAAGGGGGCAGGGGAGTCCAACACATCATGAATGGGTGTTATTTCTCAACATTTCTATAAATGATTAGATTTGACTAATTATATCTTTTTTCTTTTTTTCTTTTTTTAAAAGATGATGCAGAGAACACGAACTGTAAGCAAGATACTTGCGAGTGCGACAAGATAGCTGCAGACTGCTTCGCTGCAGCGACTTACGATGACAGGTACAAGGGCTACGACAAGGATGAAGAATGTTAAGATCCCGATCCAACTCCGACTCCAACTCCGACCCCAAATCCAAGTTCTAGTCTTACTCCTACCTTAGGGGGGTTGAGCAAATCTTTGCTAATTACTTATTTTTGGCAGGTACATGTACTTAAAACTTAAAAGTGCCCCCCTCCTTTTTATTTTTTTGTATACATCTGATAAAATGCCCTTTTTTATTCATACCAAGTGCACTTATCCTTCATGTAGTAGCCTATGTGCCTTTTTTATATTCACTTTTTGAATGTGCCTATTGTACTTTTGATGATCGCCCCCGTTTTCTTCTTCTCATAACACCAATAGCCGCATACTTTACGGCAAAATTCTTGAACTTTGAATGAAGCACTATTAATAGCTTCAGAAGAACAAAATTGGAATCTGTTTTTACTGGAAGTGGGGGTTGAAAAAGAAAGTGACCAGTCCATGATACCGAGATCTGTTCAGCGTTGTGGTCTCTTTTGCTTGGAGTTGGGAAAGGGAGCTATTAATCTGTAGACTGCCTGATATTTCATATGAAGTATAATGTTGAAGGAAATGTAGGCCCTGCAGTCTAGATTTGGAATTTAGAGCTTTTTAATAATTGATTTTATTAATACATACTAGTGTTCTCTTCAATCTATCTACAACCTTCGGTTAAGGAAACAAATGTTGAGACAAAAATCCATTTTAATTAGAAAAGATAATAAATAATTTGTTTGCTTTTGAAGAAAAAAAAAACCTTTCATAATAATTTGTGTATGTTTTATACAACAAAATGAGTAAAATGGGCATTAGGCTTCTTACAAGGAGTATGAAACTTTTCTTAGTTATGTATTTTCTTTTTTAATGGTTCCTATAGGGGCATGGTAATAATGATTTATTTTCAATATTGTTCGGTTAAACAAAAATATACTTTGCCACAAAATGGGAAGAATACTTTGCTTCTACCAAAATAAAAGAGATTTTATCAAGTAGAAATGTTAAGTTTTGTCACATTTATATTATAATTTTATTGCGTATATCTTTACATGACATTTATATCCATTTCATGCATTTGGTTGTTATTTGTGGTTTTGTGATCCTATATGTAATTTGTTTAAAATATCATTTGGAAAAGAAATAATTAACGTAGAAATTATGTGGTCTATAGAGGTGTTGTAAGTCTTATAATTATTTTGTTATGATATCTGTGTTGATGATTACCAATAAGTTTGCTAATTTAAGCATCAAATTTCTCGGATTGGTGGAATACCATGTACCTTTTGCACACGAACTTCAGGAAACTGATTGATTTTTTTAATTTCATCGAAATTCTGACATATTAGGGCAACCGTCACCATTATAATTAAAAGCTACGATACTTTTCTGATTTTGTTATTACAAATTTTAAAATATGTAACATTTAGAAAATGTATGAATTTCGACGAAGCCGTGAATAAATGGGAAGAGCTTTTATTGAATATCGCAAAAAAGTATAGGCAATCTAAAACAAAACGTGTACAAAAAAAGGCGTGGTTGAATGAATTCCTTATACAATAAAGAAACAGAGAGACAAAATTAAGCAAAAGGCTAAATATTTGTTTTCTTCAAACGGACGAAAAATTATGGAAAGAGAACAAACGCCCCAAAAATAAAATCACATCTGAAAAAGAAGAAAAGCTAAATGAAAGTATCATGAAAAATAATATCAACAACCAAATTAGAAATGATTCTTGGAGACTTTTTATAATGTAATTGTTACAAATGAAATCTATTTTATACTTTTCCTATATCTCCTTCTGACACTTTTCACATAGCAAACGAGTTTATTTTACATTTTGCTAACGTAGCCTATGACATATTTAGTGACGAATTTAAGAGATTAATTTCAATAAATATTAACGATAGAGTTGTTTTATGTTCGGACTACTTAATACGTCAAGCCTTGTTCGTATGTTTCAATAGGTGACGCTCAAAGCTGTCGAAATTGCGAAAGGGTGATTTAAAAAAGGAAGTGGACGCATGTTCTATTGATGGTAATGATGTGAATAGCAGTGTCAGTAATAGCGTGGATAACAGTGTGGATGAGAGTGTGGATAAGAGTGTGAATAAGATATCGTGGATAACAGTGTGGATAGTAGTGTGGATAAAAGTGTGGATGATAGTGTGGATGAGAGTGTGGATGAGAGTGTGGATAGCAGTGTGGATGAGAGTGTGGATATAGCGTGGATAAGAGTGTTGACATGAGTGTGGATAATAGTGTGGATAATAGCGTGGATAAGAGTGTGGACATGAGTGTGGATAAAAGTGTGGATAATAGCGTGGATAAGAGTGTGGACATGAGTGTGGATAATCGTGTGGATAATAGCGTGGATAAGAGTGTGGACATGAGTGTAGATAATAGCGTGGATAAGAGTGTGGACATGAGAGTGGACATGAGTGTAGATAATAGTGTGGATAATAGTGTGGATAATAGAGTGGATAATAGTATGGATGATAGTAACGAAAAGAACCTGGATAATAGGAGGGAAAATCGTGTTGACGATGGTGGGGGCTGATATAGTATGGATAATACACCAGTTTACGGTTACATCAGTGCGTATGCGCAGACAGGCTGACCTCGGGTCATTGGCTTTGAAACAAATCCAATGACCTGAGGTCAGTGGTATTTATGCGTTAATTAAGATCGCGCCCATGCAAATGATGACGTGCGCGCACATAGTGGACAGGGTAAATTTTCTGGTAAGGTGTATATTATCTTAAAATTACTCTTTGAGAAGAATATATATCAGGCACCTTAGTTAAAACAAAAATCAAGCTGACTCTGGACAATATGGGGATGTCTAATTTATGGGAAATTTGTGAAAATACTAGCTGTGAGTGGGTCAAACAAACTGTGGAACGTCGATTGAGAGATTCTCATGCTCAGTATTGGTCTGCTTGTATGTACGATAATTCGCATCGAATCTTCAAACATTCTTTATGTTTAGAAATATACTTAATCGATCTCATTCAAAGAGATCGGACAATATTAAGTCGTTTTCGCTGTGGCAATCATTACCTGCCGATTGTAGCTAATAGATATTCAAATACTCCAAGGGAAATGAGGCTATGTACGCTGTGCAATTTGCAATCGATTGGGGATGAATTTCATTACTTGTTTGTATGCCCTACCATTCGTTCAGACAGAAAATTGTTCATCGATAAATATTTTATTGAAAGACCAAATACACTGAAAATGGATCAGCTTTTTAACTCCAATAATGTACAAACACGTTTAAACTTAGTAAAATTCTGTCGAAAAATAATGCTTCGTTTTCATTAATTTAAGTATGTGCAAAAAACATGTTATGAATTCAATATTAACTTTATTTTTCTCTTTTTTGTCTTATATCAATTTATTAAATTGATATCAAGAATATTTTCAGTAATTCATTCATTCAGATATCAATTTACTCGTGCCAGTAAATTTCTTTTTCAATTTCTTCCATTAATTCGTCCCTACTTTCACGAAGTGACGGTAGTGAGGAAAATCGTAACGCAAAGTGAATGCAATTTGTTTTCACTACCGTCACTTCGTGAAAACAGCGACGAATTTTGTCATTAATTATCGTTTTAATTAATATTATCGTTTTGTTTTTGATTATTATTATTGTTATCATCATCAATATTGTTATCATCATTATCATCTTAATTTTCTCACTATTGTCGATAGTGTTATTTTTTATGGATTTACATTAATTTTATTTGTATTATATATTTCACAGTGTTAAATTGACAAATTCAAACTGATTGTAAACTTCTCCAATACCCCAATGTGGGTGACATGAGAATAAATTGTCATTGTCATTGTCATTGCAGCGCGCAGGCAGTGATGTCATCATAATATGCATGGGCGAAATCTTAATTTACGCATAAATCCTTGTTTACTCGCCAATTAAAATGGCGCCCCTAACCGTAAACTGGTGTATAGGTAGACAGTAGTGAACATGATCGCAACAACCTTCGAAAAATCCGCAGTAAAACTGTAGGTAGCAAGATCAATGTACGTTTTTAGAGGTCAGGATATTCATATATATATATATTTTTGTATGTGTCCTAAAGGTTTAGAGTAGCCTTACATCCAAAATACCAAAGATTGCCGCCATTTTCGAATCTGAAGTTGGGCCATAAATTCTGATATATCCATCCTAGATATTTTATTTTGGTGTATACACCTAGGTTACGGGGGTCGATAAGTCCATTTAAATTAACTCAAATGTATTTTGACCACCACAATTCCTGGAAATCAAAGATGGCGGCCAAAATGGTTTCTTTGACCTTTCAATGACCGGGGAGAATGACTTGTTACAGTAAATCTGTATTATTATAAGACTTAAATTGTGTTTTAAACATTAGGATATTCATTTGTATGGTCAGTTGAATAATTTTAAAGGAAGAGATTAGCCTTATACTCGATACCGTACCTAAAATTGCCGCCAATTTGCGATTCCAGATGCATGCCGGAACCTGAAATTTATAGGAAATATTCATGCGCCGTAATTTTTTGTGTCAATACCTAGACTTTTCGGGTCTTCAATCCAGTCAAAATATTGATTCAAATCATTCATATTTTCTATAATTAAGGAGATTTGATGTTCTTGATGTGGAATTTATGAAAAGTCTAAAAATGCTTGAATTTCTGCATTAAGATATATTTTATTTCAAGGCTACAAATGGCTCTCCATTATTTTAAAGTCTAACTTAGAGTTAAGTTCTACTTAGGATCTTTGTGAAACACCTCCCTGGCCTGATTTTTTTTCCCTTCTTTTTCCCCATTTTTTACCCCCGATTTTATCCCGATTTTCCCGATGTTTCACTTATTTCTCTATTCTTCCCTATTCTCCCCCATTATTACCCATTTTTTCTTACTAACAAGGGGGGAATGTTGTTAGATGCCATTCCCCCCCCCCCCCCCCGAGTCCTCTTTTTTTGTGTTTACCCAAGGGGGGCGTGGTTGAGGGGGAAACCCCCCTTTTTTTAGTGCTCACTATCACCCTGGCATACATAATGAGCACACGAGCTTGAAAACAAAGACATGGTTCCACAATTACAAAATGGTATCTTGTTATCAGTTTGCTTGAATGATATGTCAAATTTGAAGAAGAAAAGTGCTCTTTCATTTATCTGAATTAAAAATAAACTGGTCTCCATTATAATCGTTATCTGATGAAATATATCTCGTGAAGTATGCCTACAAGTTAATTTTCCCCTATTTTCATCGAGTTATGAGTATGATGAAAGTGAATGCATAAAACATGTATAAAACGATTAGGAACCTCTTCAATCTTTATTTTCGGATAGTTTAGACAACATTCTTTGTATGCATGGTGTTAAGATCAGGTTATTTGGTGATTCGAGCGGGTGAAGTTCACGATTTTGTAAAATAGTTCCACATTATCCATTAGGATAATAAGAAGAGATCTGGATACGGACATTTCCGATCACCCACCGAACGACCATTCGTCAAAGGTGAACGAATTTGTGACTTCGAGGAGGGCCTGTCGACGGAGGTCGGATTCTGCAATATAATCGTAATAATACTCAATAGAGATAATTGTTACGATGGTTCTAATGCTAGTCCTAGATCTACTCTTGATGCCGGGAGAGCAATTAATTTTAATGGAAAGTGAGTGAATTTCTTATTAAATCTCGCGCTAGGCACCTGTGTATGTTTAATTATGCAACTTTTTCAGTTGCTTTGAAATAGTATTTTACATGAAAATCACTAGATCAGAATTGAATTGTACTTGTAGGGCCTAAAGTGATTGTGATTATATGTCCCTAGTGCAAGATACTCCGAAAAGTTTATCTTATTTTTTGCAGCCACGGCCGTATGGATAGTAGGGGACTCGAGAGTGTATTGGACGGGTCGGGGTGCCAGCAGAAGGGCACGGAGATCTCAGCTGTGGGGCAGTGATTACCTGGCACGGCAGGAGGGGCGTCCATCTAAGAGAGGAAATGGCTTCCCTTTCGTCCCTTTTCCTTGGGTTCGACACCGCCACATATTTCACGTGGGGACGAACAGTATCGAGGCAAAGAGTACGAGGGACTTTTCAAGAGAACTGAAAGCTAGGTATCTTGAATTGGTGAGCGGCCATCACTTGGGTGCAACATCACATGGTCAGATATCTTACCTCGGCTGTGCTGTAAGGAGTTTACAGGTCAAAACCAGGGCCTCGTCGACCGCAAGCGGTGGTCATTAAACAGGCATATGCAAGGTCCCTAGCTAGGAGGTTGAATAAGAGCCCCGGGAGATACCTCTTGCGAGCTTTTTCGTCCGGACGGGGTACATGCATCTTTCAGAAAATATGCCCGAAGACTGACGACGCCGCAACGATTGTGTGTATTTTATGAGTGTTGTAGCTAGAAGTTTAGTAAGGAGCTACATTGTGTTTGTCTAGGGTAATTCTTTTTTAAATGATTGTTTAATGGAATACTTTTAGTGTATTCATGTTAAATTGTTTCTGGCAAAGGAATACTACTATTCATACATAGGTTGTTCAGGGTGCCATGGTAAAACGGTGTTCAAAACAGTTGATACCCCCCTTTCATATTTGAATTTGGCTGGTTGGATGGAGCCTCAGGGTAATAACATACAGATACTCTGGTATTTTATATATTGGTAGGAGGGATTACATTATGTGTGGAGCAGGTATAAGCCCAAGTACTGATAGCTTTTTTCACTTATGAATGTTTGGAATATTCCTTTATTTGAACTTGAAAATTGTTGAGATTTAAAGTTCGGCATGATATTCATTAAAGGTTGGGTAACTTTAGTATTTAGGATGTTTTATGAGTGCTGTAGCTGTAGCCTGTAGGCCAGTTTGATGCTTGGGAAGTAAGGAGCTACATTGTGTGTGTTTGTTTAGGGTAATAATTTTTTGAATGATATTGTAAGAAATACTTTTAGTGTATTCAGGTTGAATTGTTTCTGGCAAAAAGGAATACTACTATTCATAAATAGGTTGTTCAGGGTGTCATGGTAAAACTGGTTTGGAACAGTTCTACCCCCTTTCATATTTGAATTTGGCTGGTTGGATGGAGCCTCAGGGTAATGGCATACAGAGACTTTGTTATTTTATATATTGAAAGGAGAGATTACATTATGTGTGGAGCATGTATAAGCTCTAACATTGATAGGTTTGTCACTTATGAATGGTTGGAATATTCCTTTATTTGAACTTGAAAATTGTTGAGATTTAAAATGTCCCCGTGTGATCGGCTGGCATTCCTGGTGGCTAAACGCTTGGATATCAGGTTATGTAAGGGGTGGAAATTTCCTCATTTTCCGCATTGGTTCCAGCACTACTTGCTAAGATTTGAAAAGAATGTCCGTGGAGCATATAGCTCCGTTTATTCTCATTTCACAACGCCCCCTATCGTCAGAGTCAGCAGCCTAACATGTTAGCCTATGGAATTTTACCCCCCAAAAAATCGTTAAATTTTTTTTTTTTTTGTTTGTTTAAACAAAAAGCACATCCACCCGACGTACGTTATAACTAGCTGTTTCATTGGAACCCTCATGTCCCATTGACTTTTGAAAGTTCACCCACCGTAATTTGATCAAAATAGGTTGCAAGCTCGCCATTGCCTATAATACACATGTGAAACAAGTCGAACTTTGGACTCAGTTTGCCAAGCGATTTTAAGATTATAGGTCAAGCACACGAAGGATAAGAAGCATGAATTATCATAGATCACTTCTGCTTGGTTCATTATGTCCATTTCATCCAACCCCCCACCGTCATTTTTCCATTTAGTAAAAGCAAACATTTTGCCGAGGTAAGCGAAAACATGAATATTCATGATCACCATGGACTATTCGATTGTTTACAAAGGGGTGCAATTGTGCACCACATCAAACTCCCCTACTTTAAGTCAAGTATTTCATTGTATTATGTAGTTTGGTAGGTTTATTTTAATAACTGTTTAATTATCAGATATCAATGATAGTTTAAAGATATGGAAAATGTTCTTGTATTTTATATTTAGCAAAGCAATCTCACATACAAATTCACTACCAAGTGTCGTCTAATCCGCCGATTGTCGTCTGCTATATACGTCCAGCGAGCGAAAATTAGACAACCGGAGCAATATGTAAGTTCATGACAAATCGACAAGTGTTTCATAATTTGTATTCAGAATATGTATGAATCATATTTCTTTCAATTTCAATTTCAATTTATTTTCCATCTTTAAAAAGAGAACAAATATAATATAGTATTAACACATTGTAATAAAATAATAATATAAACATAAACATGGAGGGATACCCTTCATAAGCAGGTTGCTTGTAAGCAGGGCCCCGGTATACAATATTAAATGTACAACTTTGTTAGAGAAATATCTAAACATTTGAGAGAATTATGAAACAGCAAAACTATACAGTGTGAGTCAAAAAAAACTTTACACCTAGGAAATTACTAATAATT
This sequence comes from Strongylocentrotus droebachiensis, assembly GCA_035222895.1. Classification (NCBI taxonomy): domain Eukaryota; kingdom Metazoa; phylum Echinodermata; class Echinoidea; order Camarodonta; family Strongylocentrotidae; genus Strongylocentrotus; species Strongylocentrotus droebachiensis. The sequence continues at coordinate 221,521 of JAVYIG010001029.1, forward strand.
AAAATAATAATTTATGAACAGTGAAGTATTATACATCATATGAAAGAGTGTTTTATCCTGAATCGTTTGGTACCATTTTTGGGTGGTATGTGTTCACGCTTGGATGAACAGGAGGTATTGTTTGCGAGAGTGCAAAAATCGAATTGCGCCAAAGTATTAAAGTGAGAGAATGAATTGAATGTATGAAATGAGATGCATTGCAGATGCTTTTTTCAGTAGCACACACACACACGCACACGCACATATGAAAAACAAGCACTAACACACCCACACACACACACACACGCACACACACAAACATATGATAATGGTGTTCATTTGGAGTAAAATACGCATGTACAAAAAAAAACACATTCTGTTTCAATATGCTTTGTCAAACTTTATTATTTACTTGATCTTCAAATTGTTAACGATCATCATAATTATGATGATAATGTTAATTCAAATGCTGTTCATCAATTAAAATTCAATCATAATGCCATTAAATGAAAGTTTGGTGCATTAACATCATAATGAATTGTTTCTCCCAAAGGACTCAGTCAGTCTGCATCTAAATTTGCTATGCGAGTGTGTGTGTGTGTGTATGAGCGAATGTGTGCGTGTGTTTGTGCGACTTATTGAGTGTGACTCTGTGTGTGTTTTGATATGTGTGACATGATTAATTTTGGTAGGGATGTTATTTGGATCTGCAAAGACCGAATTAATACCGAAATCCCAATGTTTGTATTCAAACATCACATAAGCATTATTTGGCGCAAGTCGATTTTTGCACTCTCGCAAACAATGCCTCCTATTTGTCCAAGCGTGAACACATACCACCCAAAATGGTACCAAACGATTTGGGATGAAACACTCTTTCATATGGTGTATAATATTTTACTTTTCATAAATGATTCTTAAAATTATTAGCATTTTTCTAGGTGTAAAGTTTTTTTTGACTCACACTGTATATAAATCAGGAAATTGCGATCACCTTAAACAGCTACTATAAAAAGACAGATACAGTTACACGCCCACACACAGACATACATACACCCAATCATACACACACACACATGCACACACACACACCACTATATGCCAACAGTTCAGAGAAAATAAGATAGATGAGATAGAGTAAAATATCATTGGGAAAGAATACATGAAGAGAAAGAGAGATTGAGAGGGGGGGTGGGAAGTCAGTATTACAGAAGAAAAAAATTAGAATGAGTAGGCATGGTAGAGAAATGAATTCAGATCGTGAAACAATTGTAGGAGTGGAGAAAGCTCTTTGAAGTACAAAGCTTGTAAATATGTAAACTTTTTTGTTTCTTGTTCTCCACTTTTGGTTGAGCTATTGATTAGTTATTGATAGAACTGTATATTTATGGGTGGTTATTGGTGGCGGTTATAAACGAAGGCTTATAACATTATGGAGTAATGCAAGTTTAGGGAGTAGAGTATGTCTGAATTTTGGTTTGGTAATACAGCATTGCATGATATCGCGGTTCGATATGCATGATGTATATTCATTTTTGTTGGTTTTAGAGGTTGCTTTTGAAAAAAAGCAGGGGAGCCCATGAACGTAAAATTTTGATTCATTTTGGGTCAGCAATTATTCGCAGTAATTGTGTGCGTGTGTTGCGTAATGGATATTGTACTGTTTTATACTGAGATTTATGGTATGTAACTGGGATTTGGCTGGAATTACTGTTGGATGTAGCCGGAATGAAGTATTTAATGTTTATTCCAAGAAACCTCAATATGGGTCCGAAATCGCATGGAATAAATGCTGGGGCGACTTTTTTAGGAACAGTAGGATTGATCTCTTTACCTTCGTTTTTCTGTTAACCTCACGGAGAGGCCGGAAAGGGCACATTGGTAGCGAAGAGGATTAGCCAAAAGTTCTGAGATTTCTTTGTTTATTAAAGTTGCGATTTTTGTATCTTAGGAGGTTGCCAAGATTTGAAAAGAATGTCCGTGGGGCAAGGTCATGACGAAATGACAAGTGTCATAATCCTTATCAGAATATGTGTGAATCATATTTCTTTGAAGTACAAATTTTGTAAATATGTAAACTCTTTTGGTTCTTGTTCTCTACCTTGTATGGAGCTATTGATGGCCCGTGATATTTGGCAGTTTTAACCTTTGATTTATATAATTGGCCTTGAAATTGTATGCAGTTTCAAATTTGACACTCAGTTTTTCATTATCACACACAAAAATTGTGTAGCGCCCTCTATACCAAAACTCAACTTTCCCTTTAACAACTTAGTATTATACAAAATAATCAAAATCAGGTTGTATAATTTCTTGCTATTTTGGACACCATCATGGATTTTCAGTCTGAATGGATTGACGACCCGAAAAGCCTCGGTATTGACACCAACAAATGAGAGCGCATTAATATTTCCTATAAATTTCAGGTTCCGGCAGCCATCCTGAATTGCAAAATGGCAGCAATTTAAAGAGAAGGTTGAGTTCTGGGAAGAGGTGAAAAATAATTTGTGAGCATTACTCATTCTTGCAAGTGTGGAAGAACATCAGATAAGACATGTAATTCCCTGAAAAGCATGGCTCTTCAAATGCCTTCATATTCTAAATATGCATGTAACATCGTAAAAATCGGGGGGGGGGGGCTTTTTACGCCACGTGTTCGTGTAGTCCCATAAACATCTTTCTGTGTACAGTGTTTGTAACTTTACCAAGACTTGGCCAAATTTCTTATCATTTTGATGATTCCAGAACCTTGCAATACACACAAATTCTTGTGTGCTAGATGATCAACCTTTTCTGGTCGGTTCCACACCGTTTCTTTCACAATGCAATCGCATGACCAGAACTCAACTTCATCTTTAAATAGGTACGGTATCGAGTATATTAAAGGCTACTCCTTTATAATTATTCAACTGACCATATCAACGAATATCCTAATCTCTAAAAACATAATTTAAGTCTTAATAAATACAGCTTTACTGTAAAAACTCATTCTCTCCGGTAAAAGGAGACTGACTACCGTTTTGGCCGCCATCTTTGATCTCAGCAATTGTGGTGGTCAAAATACATTTAGTCAATTTAAATGGACTTATCGACCCCCGTAACCGAGGTGTATACACCAAAGTTAAATATCTAAGGGCGCGTTCATGCTTCACTTTTTCTGGCCAGAATCAGGCATCTGTTACGCGTTTAGTTTAACACACTGTTGCGTGAATGCTTACTTTAAATTTGTAGAATCACCGAAAAACGGCGATCACGATCGCCGATCGTAAACTCACAAAAAGATGCGTTTACAATTTGTAAACGCGTTTAAATGGGGTCAACGCACTGACCTCTAGTGGGTCTACGCATGGACCATGGTCTACATAGCATGCGCATTTCAAGGTTGCGAATCCAGCTGCTAGGCCAATTAAGGCCACCAAGGGAGAATTGCCTGGAGAAGTGAGCATGAACAGTACACCGTGACACTGCGATTACGATGAGCGTTTACGATGAGCGTTACAAATCGCTCATTTTACCTTCAAAATCAAGCATGAACGCGCCCTAAGATGGATATAATACAATTTATGGCCCAATTTCAGATTCGAAAATGGCGGCCATCTTTGGTATTTTGGATGTAAGGCTACTCTAAACCATTAGGGCACTAAAACACATAAATGTGAATATCCTGACCTCTAAAAACTTACGATAATCTTGCTAGTTACAGTTTTAATGCGGAATTTTTCGAAAGTAGATGCGATCATGTCAGCTACTACCGGTTACCCATTAACCACACTATATCAGCCACACCATACCATCGTCAACACTATTTCCCCTCTTATTATCCAGGTTCTTTTCGATACTATCATACACACTACCATCCACAATTTTATCCACACTCTTATCCACACTTTTATCCACACTCTTATCCAAACTCTTATCCAAACTTTTATCCACACTCTTATCCACACTCTCATCCACACTCTTATCCACACTCTCATCCACACTTGTATCCACACTAGTATCCACACTCTCATCCACACTAGTATCCGCGCTATATTTAATACCCACACTCTCATCCACACTGTTATTCACACTCATGTCCACACTCTTATCCACACTCTTATCCACACTATTATCCACTATTATCCACTATTATCAACACTATTATCAACACTGCTATCCAAGCTATATTATTAACACTCTTATCCACACTCTTATCCACACTATTACTTACACCGCTATTCACATTATTACCATCAATAGAACATGCATCCACTTCTTTTTTTAAATCACCCTTACGCGATTTCGACAGCTTTGAGCGTCACCTATTGAAACATACGAACATAACTTGACGTATAAAGTAATCCAAACATAAAACAATTCTATCGTTAATATTTATTGAAATTAATCTCTTAAAATCGTTACTAAATATGTCACTGGCTACAGTAGCAACATGTAAAATAAACTCGTTTGCTATGTGAAAAGTGTCAGAAGGAGATATAGGAAAATTATAAAAATAGATTTTCATTTGTAACAATTACATTATAAAAAGTCTCCAAGGATCACTTCTACCTTGGTTGTTGGTTGATGACATTATTTTTGTATAATACTTTCATTTAGCTTTTTGTTTTTCAGACGTGCTTTCATTTTTTGGGCGTTTGTAGAAAATAAATATTTAGCCTTTTCCTTAATTTTGTCTCTCTCTCTTTCATTATTGTATAAGGAATTCATTTATCCACGCGTTTGTTTTTTACACGTTTTGTTTTAGATTGCCTTTACTTTTGTGCAATATTCCATAAAAGCTCTTCCCATTTATTCACGGCTTCGTCTTTATCTTGAAAATATTCCATTTCATCAAATTTCTTTTTTATAACATCGGTTTAACACTCTCCATATCGGAATTCTAACATTTACTAAACGTGACACATTTTTTAGTTTATAATAACAAGATGAGATTTCCAAATAAAAAAAATACCGCAGCATATAATTATAAAAGTGACGGTTGCCCTAATATTTCAAATGTCAACATTTCTTTGAAATCTAAAACAAAAAGTTTCCTGAAGTTCATGTGCAAAAGGTACATGGTATTCCACCAATCCAAGAAAATGTTATGCTTAAGACGTATTAGCAAACCTATCGGCAATCATCAACACAGATATCATAAACACAATTATAAGACTTACAACACCTCTATAGACCACAAAACTTCTACGTCTAATTATTGTTTATCCAAATGATATTATAAACAAATTACATATAGGATCCCAAAACCACAAATAACAACCTAATGCATGAAATGAATATACATGTCATAAAAAGAATTACTCAATAACATTCTAACATAAATTTGACAAAACTCAACATTTCTACTTGATAAAATCTCTTTTATTTTGGTAGAAGGAAAGTATTCTTCCCATTTTGTGGCAAAGAAATCTTTGTTTAACCTAACAATATTTAAAACAAATCATTATTACCATGCCCCAATGGGAATCATTAAAAAAGAAAAGACATATTAAGTAAGAAAAGTTTGCATACTCCTTGTAAGAAGCCTAATGCCGAATTTACACAATTTACACAATTTACACATAAAAATTAGCTTTTAAAAATCCAATTTATCCAAATCTATATATCAAAAAAAGTAAATCTAATTTTAAAGGAATAAAAATCCTGAGAGAAGAGGCGTAAATATTCACTTCTGAATGAAAAACGCCTATAAATTAAAACAACAACAACAACAACATTTCGTTGTATAAAACATACACACATTATTATGAAAGGATTTTTTTTTCTTCAAAAGCAAACAAATTATTTATCATCTTTTCTAATCAAAATAGCTTTATGTTTTAATGTTTTTCCCTTAAACTAAAGATGTAGATAGATTGAAGAGAACACTAGTATGTATTAACAAAATCAATGATAAAATAGTTCTAATTCCAAATCTAGACTGCAGAGCCTGAATTTCCTGCAACATTATACTTCATATGAAATATCAGGCAGTCTACAGATTAATAACTCCCTTTCCCAACTCCAGGCAAAAGGGACCACAACGCTGAACAGATCTCGGTATCATGGACTGGTCACTTTCTTTCTCAACCCCCACTTCCAGTAAAAACAGATTCCATTTTTTTTCCTCTTAAGCTATTAATAGTACTCCAAAGTAAAGTATGCGGCTATTGGTGTAATAAAAAGAAGAAAAAGGGGGCAATCATCAAAAGTACAATAGGCACATTCAAAAAGTGAATATAAATAGGCACATAACATGAAGTGCACTTGGTATAAATAAAAAAGGGCATTTTATCAAATGTAAAAAAAAAAAGATTAAAAAAAGGAGAGGGGCACTTTTAAGTTTTAAGTAGATGTACCTGCCAAAAATGGGCCATATTTCCCCAACCCCATCCCCGCACCGCCTCTGTTATTGATCCCGCCTCGTTTTAAGTGTGATGATACAAAACAAAATATGTATATTATTGTAAGCGCTGTGATATAGTGTACTATGAATATCGTAGCTAAATGCCTAATAATAATAACAATAATAATAATAATAATAAGTTATTAACAAATATTTGCTAAAAGACCCCCCCCCCCCCCCGTCACCCGGGGGGGGGGGGTCAAGATGGGAGTAGGTCTAGAACTTGGAGTTGGGGTCAGAGTTGGAGTCGGAGTCGGATTGGGATCTTAAGAACAGTTATCCTTGTCGTAGCCCTTGTAATTTGCTTCATCGTAAGTCTCTTGAGCTGCACGGAAGCAGTCTGCCGCATCCTTATCGCACTTGCAAGTTCTTCTCTTACATTCCGTGTTCGTCCATCCGTCTAAAAGGGGGAAAAAACGATACAATTAGTCAAATCTAATCTTTAATAGAAATGTTGAGAAATAACACCCATTCATCCATTCGGACTCCCCTGCCCCTTTTCTCGACCAAGTAATATATATTTCAAACGTCAAATGTGGTCACAGAATAATTAGGTTAAAAATGAAAAAAAAAATAGAATTAGGACAACGAGATAAATAGCAAGAAAAGTATGTTTCAAAATTAGGGGCCTATGTAAATAACTCGAGAAATTGACAACTCGCTCATCAGTTTGTGACGTCATTTGCTTACTATTCACCAATAGTTTTTTATAAATTCCACATGCTACCAAGAATCCCCTTCCATGAAGCCCTTGCCTAAGTTAAACATATGGCTTGTTATAATCGTGATAAGGTCCATGTTATAATGGTCTCAAATATTTCCGACATCGGTCTCTAATAAAAACATGAGCCATCTAGGGATGCACCCTTATCAATTCGCTCAACCTCGACAATTTCATAACGATAATGAGGTACAAACATTTCTTAAAGAGCCAAAAGCGTGTAAATAGCTAGGGGATAGAGGCCAGCTAGGGGGCACTAATCTCCCAAAACAATCGAATGGTGGGTAAGAAAGGGAGAACAAGACAAATGCGACTGCGTCTCCAATATGCCTGCGCTTAAATACAGTTGAGATGAAGGCTTTAATTATTCTTGGAAATATCACAATGAGAACTAAAAGTCAAATATTTCATGTCGATTGATCTTTACGACCTCTGACCTTTGACGTGAAAATCCCAACATCTGATCACTTGTCTCCCGATAGTGATCAGTAGCGTACGCAGGATTTTTCAGGGGGGGGGGGTTAATTTTTTTTAATCGGGCCGAAAATTTCGCAACGACTCGGACAGCCGCTGAATAAGCGGGGGGGGGGGGGGTAAGAGGGCATATTTTTGTTTGGGGGGGGGGGTCCCGAAATTTGAAATTTTGACCTATCGACATTCCGTTCAGTTGGGGGGGGGGGGGGGTAAGGTCATCTTTTTTAGGTCATCTATAAGGATTTTTTAATATTTTTTTTATTAAAAAAACAAAAAAACAAAACTCTAAGGGGGGGGGTTCCCCAAAACAATACGCAAAACTTACACATAAAAAAAATCAAGGGGGGGGGTTAACTCTACTGTAAGCCGGTAAATAGCACTCACTGGTAATGCATGTTGGTGTTGGCAGCGGATTGTTACAGCTGCTGCTGCTCCACTTGTATGTGACAAAATACGGGGAGCAAATCCCTAAAATGCCGAGGCTTGGATCTGCGATGACATCATCATAGCATTTGTCATGGGCCTCGCAGCATCTGTAGAGAGGAATAATAACACCTCTCCGATAATACACCAGTCTACGGTTAGGCCCCCCAAAAAAATTGTTTGGTTGTCCTCGACCGCCCGCTCGTCATTTTCGGGCCGCTCGTATTTTTTTTTTTTTTTTTTTGGGGGGGGGGGGGGGAACAATCTTATGTGCCAAACATACCATTTTATGCATTTGCAAGGAACAAAATGCGTCCCGTTGCCAGTTTGGTCTTTTCAGTACGCAATTAGGTATTTATTAAACTTGCCATTTTTTTTATTTTTCTATGTCAAAATGCCGTTCATTCAAATCAGGTTCTGAGCATTCTTAAACTCATTTTAAAGCCCATCTGTACTAGTTTACAGGAGGGATTAGACCACCCTGCTAGGTCACTGGACAGGTGGTTATCTCATCAAATCAGCTCTCAGTTAGTATAAGATAAAGAGGATCATGGGGGACCAATCGTCACCGATTAGGCATTGTTTGCTACATAGAGGGCGCAAGTATAGCTGTAAGTAGTACAATGGAGATTTAAAAGGTGCTGTGTTTCAAAGCTCAAAATACTTTCTGTGTTTGTCTTGATATTCATTGTACATTAAACTGGTCTTTAACCATATTAAAGTGTTCTATAGACTTTGTTTGTTTAAATGGTTGACAATCCCAAGGATTTCATTTTTTTATGGAAAAAAAATATTTAAAAAAAATTATTTTAAAAGAGATCCAAAAAAATCCGCCCGCCTGCCCCTACTCCAGAAAAGCAATCGAGGACAACTAAACAATTTTTTTTGGTTGGCCTTATGGGCGCCATTTTAATTTACGAGTAAACAAACCGTTGACCCCTAGAGGTCAGTGGTACGCGTCAGATAGCGCCCATGCAAATATGATGTAGCAACAAACAAAGGTGACAAAAGACTTAACTCCGTTTCGTTAAAGATCAACCATGCATCAAGTCTTTCTTCTTCTCTCTGTATGGCTGATTAATACTACTACTACTACTACCTGGTGCGTACGCTTTGTTTGTGTGTGTGTTTTGGAGGGAACCCCCCCCCCCCCCCCCCCCATTTTATTTTATTTTAAATTCGCTCTGTATAGAGCGACTACTACTAGTACCTGTCTGTTGCATCCACCGGGGTTCCTCCCCCACCTATCCCGCAGTGGCAACCGTAATTATTGTAATCCAAGGCCGAGCGATCGGTGGCGCAATTAATCATTAAACCGAACTGGACAACGTTCCGTTTATTTCGAGTGAGAACGGGGGAACCATCATCAGATGAACCTGTATCAGGAAGGGAAAGAGAGAGAGAGAGAGAGAAAGAGAGAGAAAGAGAGAGAGATGAAGAAAGAAAGAGAGGGAGAGAGAGAGAGAGAGAGAAAAGGGGACGGGTGGGTGAGAGAATTTGTGAACTTCCTCTTATATCTTCAAATTTCATTTTCATTTTGTCAATGTCAGTTGAGAAGGATATCATAGTAGAAATTGCTCTTCAAATGCCGCTATATATTTCAAATATGACAAGAAAAAGCTGAAAGGTTTGGATCAATCATTCATTGTGTGTATGCGCGCGCGTGTGTGTTGTGTGTGTTTATGTACGTGTGTGTATGTGTGTCGGTATACATTATATATCCCCATTTAGTGTGTGATTTTGTAACAAGATGTCGACCTCTTTATTTTAGAAAACCCACGTAAATTTCTATTTACTAAATGAATATAAATAAACCTTCCAAACTAATTTCAGGCGGTTTATTTCAGAATGTAATCACATGACCTGTGCACAAGGTTTAATGTATTGGGACACCTTTATGACTGGACTATAAGTTGAAAAGAAAGTAAGAAAGATAGAAAAGAAGACCAAAAAAGAAAAAAAATACTCACCTAATTTATGGGCCCACGACAAGCAAATCGTCAAGAGGAGAATAAGTGATGTCAATGTCTTCCGATCCATTCTTCGCAGTATCCTTTTTTCCCTATGTTAATAAGAGTGACGGTAAAATTATGATTGTCGATTTAAACTTCAGTGTACATGTATCATTGTTTAGGCCAAATTAAATTCATTTTTATTTTCCCGTTGCCTCCTCCTATACCTCTTTTTATCTGTCTTCTGTTGTTATTTGATTTTTTTTGTTCTGGAATTTAGATATTTAACTCATATCCTGCCATAAGGCTGCATACACGCTACCGGTATAGTGCTTTGTACATGCGAGCGAGCCCTTGCTTCGCTGCTTTGTGCATGCTTGCACGCACTCGTAATAGCAGTTATTGTTCATGCACATTGTACTGTGTTGGGTGTTTCGCACGCGCTATTCATAGAACCATTGCGTTAATCGGATTGTCTCAAAATAACTTGGCACGGGGGGGGGGGTTTTGGGGCTTGGCACAATGGGGATTAGCCCTGTGGCATGATAAGAGTTAAAGCATCTGAGGACATCTAGAAAGTTAACCAAATGACTAATATATTGCAATTGCAGCTTGTTTTGGACCCCTGACATGAATGAAAAAGTATGAAATTATATAAAATATCAAATGAACAGATATGGGAGCCTTTCCCTCTCACTTAAAGGGAAAAGCTAGCTTTGCCTCGGATCCAAAACAAAATCAATGATCTAGCCTAATGCAGCAATGAACTAATTAAAAACTGTTAAGTCAGTCAGGAATCCCATGAGTTTTACAAGTCAATCGCCAGTTTGACTATGCAGATACATATGATTAGAATTCGAAAAGTAAACAGTTTTTAATCTGTAACGGTCGGCAAACCTTCCTCTTTCGGCACAAAACGTACATCGCTCACACTATACTAATGCCGTATTCCGAGCCCATTTCCCTAGCCTTTTGCTGTATGCCAGCAGGGTGCCTGACCGGCCTGTCGTCCGAAAACGCTGACGTCAATGCATGCATGCAACGAATGCAGGCCCCGCGGAACGTTCTTGAAAGTGAGGGGTGCTAAAGTCTTCACGATCAGGTACAGCGAAGCGTATTTTGGCGTGGGGTCAAGGAACAAAGCCCCAGCGGGGGGTTAGGGGGCGGAGCCCCTTGAAGCTCAGGTTTTTTAGGCATTTAATTACGGTTAGATGAGCATATTTCTATACCTCATTTTTGAGACACTAACCTTGCTAAAGAATAGAAAATTTAACGTTGACCCTTTATTTTATGAGTACATTTTATAGGTAAAAAATAAATTTCTGTTTGAAATATAATTCAATCGAGTACCGTATCATCTCTTCCTCTCACTTATTTTTGAAGTTTGTTGCAGATTTGTTTGGTAGAGCAATTCATACAGGGCGCATCAATACAAAGTGTACCCAACTTTGGTAGCTCCTAATTGAAAACTCATAACCAATATGACTTTGGAATTGCTTTCATACTGTGAGGAGTAACTTATTTTCTGTCCAATGATACCCTATTCATAATATTTCTACACGGGTGGATGATCTCTAGGGTCTTTTAAAAGTGTTGTCAAAGTCGCCTTGTTCCCGGCAAGTTCGGGTTTTATAGGGACCAATATAGGTCAGGCCATATGCATGTGCTTCTTTGGTTTCAAATCCATTTAAAAGTTAAGTTGTGCATCATGCTTCAGTGCTTCATTGACGCAATGTAACTTGGCCTTCTGCATGAGAACCTTGTTTCATTCGACAGGACTATAACCTTTAATTATTTTAAACGGGATTTTAAACAGCCTACTAACTTCTTGTCTCATGATATCTAATGCCTACTGAGGATACATTTGCCTCGACAGCCGTGGGGTCTAAAAATATCTATGGCCTATAGCAATTACAGGGCCGCCGCAGCATTCCCACGGTCACGTACAGTAGCAGTCACATAATTATGTTAGGGCAGCCGCATGGCGTATTTTTAATTTGTGGAGACTGAAAACCCACGGCTGTCGTACGGCCTTTAAAGTGATAACGCACGGTTGACTTAGTGCGTCCCTGCGGCGGCCGTAGGTTTTTGACAAATACCAAGACAGACGCAAGGTAGCCGCAAGGCCATCGTACTGCCAACGTATGGTCGCCGTTGAACCGCTCTACGGCTACGGTGTTTCTTATTGTCTAATTTATACGGCGAACCTAGAAATGAAAAAAGTTATAATTCCGCGCTATAATCCCACGGCGACCCGTATGGTCTGTAAAGATAGAGATACGATTGGGTAACTTTGTCGCCGATTCTAAAACAAAATCCTGGATTTAGCTGGCATGCTGCAATGATAATAATAACATTTCGGTCAGTCAGGAACCCAAAGAATTTTACATGCCGATCGCCTGTCTCATTATCAAGATATTTATGATTTGAAATCGAAATCAAATTTTGCGTTTTCCTAACGGTTTTCATAACACTGCAGTCTATTGGGGGAAACGAGTAATGTAAAACCGGTCACTCAAAGGTTTTTACTTTTTCGAGACACTTCCTGATCATTTTGAAGCGCGATTTTTGTCAGGGCTTCAATATTACACTATTTCACAGACACTGATAGCACGTAGGGTCGTGCATCTGAGATTTAACATTGTTAAACGATGCCTAAGGAGCATAAGGTGTTTATCTCGAATAGCGACCAGAAGCTCAAAGGTTACTGAACCCAAATGCAAGAAAAACATTAATGATGATGAATATCAAAGAAATGGACAACAGACATTCATATAAAAGATAACATCTCAGATAAACTTTATCCATGTTGTATCACTCACTGCATTGGCAAGGGTCGCGCTAAGTCGCGTTTGTGCGTCCTGGACTCAATAAACACCAAATCTCACGCACAACTTTCGAAAAAAAACAGTGAGTAATTACATCCTCGTACGACGCAACAAAAATTCCCAGGTCGGTTTGTGGAAGCTGGAGAAGAATCATTTTCGCATCGTATACTGATTAAAATTGCAATGATTTACAAATCTATCCAACCTATCTATATAGTGTAACAGTACTGACCCATTCGTGAAACTCATAAACAATTTGCATGAGACTAATTTTGTTCTGTATACATTTTTTTCAATTCAATTCAATTCGTTTTATTCAACCATTTAAAATAAAAAATCAATATACAAATCATGCATGTATGAAAATTATACAGTATAAATGGTCAGGGTGCCCCTAAAAGCCAAAGCTTGATTGATGGGGTGCCCAATTGCATAAAATTATGCGCAGATTGGGAGAAAAAATGTTTTTTGACTGACAGTTCGTCTTCTGCACACCTGTATAACTGAATGGAGTGTTTTTAGCCAGATTTTGGCGATAAAAATTTGTAATTTTCTGAACAAAATAGGCTTTTAAGATCGCTTTTACGGAACTGATTTTATGATTCCACCAGGGGGGCGTTTCACAAAACTTGTCATCAGTGACAAATGACATTTGTTGTTATAAGATCCTGAAATACTTGCTTCTGATTGGTTATCAGCAGATTCGTCACTGATTTTTGTCATTTGTCATTGAAAAAAGGCTTTGTGAAACGGGTCCCAGCTGCCGAACTCGGAAGCTTTGCTTTTAGGTAAATTAAACTTAGCGGGAAAAAAATCGAGTTGTTTGCAGGGGCCTTGGTTGGGACCCTCAGTATTTGCTTTGGATAATTATTGTTTTATTTTGTTTACTATGTTCACAAAAGAGTATGTACCAATTATCGAAATACATGTAGAATTTTCCACTTACCTTGATGAAAGAAAAAAAAATTGTCAAAAATGTTTTGTTATGACCAATAAAATCACTAAATACAAAAATATAATGATAACATCCGGTCTATCCGAATGAGCTACTACTTTAAGGGAAAAAGGCAAGACATTAAATCATATTTAATCATATTTTCTTTATAAAACTCTGCACTTTATTAACGGGTTTGAACAGATAAATATTTCCACATATATATTATATTTGACATGGGCATTGAGAACACCTAAAGTTATCGTCAATTTGGATGATTGTCTGACAGCCGATGGAAATGTGACATCACTCCCTACATCTCAAAGACTGGAAGGAGCAAGACCAGAACAAGTTTTAAACTTGTTGCGATAGGCCAAACAAATCGCGGGGGTCCGTAGGGATCCCTGAGCTGGCAGAAAAACCAAAAAGGTGGGTCCCCAAGCAAATATTGAGGGTCCCATTTAAGGCCCATGCAAGAAACTAATTTTTTCCGTGCTAAATGCGAGACTACATTTACCTAAAAGCGCGAAAACTTGCAAATGCGAGAAGTAAAAAACACGGAGGCATCGTCAAGTATATCGGCAAATTTTCCGAATTCCAGTCCAGTGAAAGCGATCATGAAAGCCTAAAATCTGTTCAGAAAAATCACAAACTTGTATCGCCAGAATCTGGCTAAAATCACTACATCCAATAATACAGGTGCGCAGACGACAAACTGTCAGTCAACTCTTTTTCTTTTAATCTGCGCGTAATTATATGCAAATTATACCGAACAAAATTAGTCTCATGCAAATCATTTATTAGTGTCACAGATGGGTCGTTACTGTTATATTATAGCGACAAATTGGATAGATGTGTAAATCATTGAATTATAATCGGTATACGATGCCAAAATGGATCTTCTCCAGCTTTCGAAAGCGTACTCTAGCCTGTTATGATGGGGGTGACCAAAGTTCGCGAAGATTTGTTTAAATATTAGGAAATGTGAAGTTTGATCTATTATCCAGGTATAATATCTATACAAAAAGATGTCTACATTTGTTTTGCTTGCTTTGCTCGAGCTCAGAAATCTTGTAAACTGAAATGATATATTATACTCACTGTTTGCCTAGATCCTGCTGAATGCGAAATGAGGCCTCGAGTCCTCTTCTAGAACGTGTTATAAAGGCGTTTACAATGTCTCTTTCGCAAGATAAGAGGAGAGTTTGTCTCTGGGTCAGGAGTCCGGACTGACAGATGCCAAAACATGCAGTGTGTCGAAGAATATCCCAGGTCGAAATTCCAATAGGATCCTATAGCCTATTGGACCATCAGAAACCATTAGAGCTATTGGTGTCTATTGGTTTCAATAGGGAAAGTGAAATGATGGACCCACAGAAACCAATAGAAAATATCTAATGGACCAACACAAACCCAGAGAAAAAATGCTGATGGACCAACAGAAGGCTTCTATTGGACCAACATCCACCCACGTCTTTTATGGGTTTCTGTTGGTCCATCAGATATTTTCTTTTATGATGGGTTTCTGTTGGTCCATTAGATATTTTATATGGGTTCCTGTTGGTCCATTAGAGATCTTTCTATGGGTTTCTAATGGTCCCATATTCTGAATTCCCTAATGAAACCAATAGTCCAATGGCTTCTATTGGTAAATCAATAATGATAAATCAAAGATCGATTTGAACAACTGTCCACCAAAAAGGTATATTCTAATCTCAATTGCATTAACTCCATCACAAAGATCACTTGAAGTGAGTTTAAGAATATCCTTTAAATAACTGAAGGCTTGTACTATTCTATATAATAAACATACATGAATTGTTTCTTGGTTAGTATTTTATAGTAATCATTATAATCAATATATCTATTGCTAACACGTGAATGTAATTGTAACATGATCACACAAATAATCTATTGGTTATTAATTGCCTAAAGAAAATAAAAATCACAAAATTGATGTGCATTATCAAAAGTTACTTAACAAATTATGATAAATGTATTGTTCTGTGAGAACGTGTAAAGTAATCATGAATATGCATGAGATAGATTTAGCTGTTGGT
Source organism: Strongylocentrotus droebachiensis (assembly GCA_035222895.1). Lineage (NCBI taxonomy): Eukaryota > Metazoa > Echinodermata > Echinoidea > Camarodonta > Strongylocentrotidae > Strongylocentrotus > Strongylocentrotus droebachiensis. Next base: position 237,280 of record JAVYIG010001029.1, read on the forward strand.
TTCTATTGGTTTCTATTGGTCTCATTGGTTTTCTATTGGTCCTATCGGTTCTATCGGTTTCTATTGGTCTTATTGGTTTCTATTGGACCTATTGGTTTCTATTGGTCCTATTGGTCATATTAGTTTCTATTGGACCTATTGGTTTCTATTGGTCCTATTGGTCCTATCGGTCCTATTGGTCCTATTGGTTTCTATTGGTCTTATTGGTTTCTATAATTTCTATTGGTCCTATTGGTTTCTATTTCTATTGGTTTCTATTGGTTTCTATGGGTGCTATTGGTTTCTATTGGTTTCTGATGGTTTGAATGGTCTCTAGTATGGGTCCAACAGAAACCAATAGACTCCAACAGAAACCATTAGAGACCAATAGAATTTGTCTAATGGTCTCTATTGGTCTCTATGGGATTTTCGACCTGGGATATAGGCTGTGTGAGTCTGTATTTCATCGTCTGGTGACGTGACATTGAGCAGGTACCTGATAGGTCCATGGTTGGATCACGTGGTCCAAGAACGAAACCAGAGGAAAATACATATAATTAAAGCTAACCAATCAAACACAAGAATACTTATCTCTCGCCCAGTTAGTGATACAAATAATATCACGTAATGAAGTGGCCTGGGCATTCCGCTTAACAAATAGAAACCCAAGTCTGTTCCCAGACAGAAAAGAAACTACTTTAAACGACCATGGGGCGGGGGTACGAGGGGACTTCAATTGCATCTGAGTACTTTTCCCACAATTTAAATAGTTAAATCTACCGTACTAGCGAACTAAGACAATTCCAAGTCTTCTGTTGCAAATGTAAACATGTTATTTTGGGGAGGTTAAGGGTATGCCAGGCTTTGGTTTCCTAGTCACTAATTGATTATGTGTTGAATTTTTACATTCGAGTTTCGTTTTATTACAATTGTTATACATGTGTTCATGTATTACTATCTAAATCTAAGGAAATCTATACTAAATTTAGGAACTTAAACTAAACGATAATTCCCCGACAATGTTTAAGAAAACATTCATGAAGTTCGAATGAGGCAGAAAATAAATATCGAAGCGTATTGTAGGTCTATCCTTAATAACTTATGAATTATTGTCTTTAAGTTTACCCTTATTTGCATCTCGCTCGAGTTCTGCATCGTTATTTAGTACTGGATGACTAACAAGGAAAATGAACTTGTTAACATTATCGCATTATGTCTTATTCATTCTAGTTCTAGTGCTCTCTGACAAGACTCTGTTTTCAAGACAATATCATTTTTTCGGTCATAATTCTATCTAGCTTTATTTCGCATGGTATAATTGTTCGGGAAAAGCAATCTAAGCAACAATTGCTGAATTGTAGGGACAATCGTTCACTATTGCTGATCTTTAATACTGCTATGACAAACAGTCACAAATTAATATTTCAGGGGTGCGTTTCACAAAACTTGTCATCAGTGACAAATGACAGTTTTTGTTATAAGCTACTGAAATCCTTGCTTCTGATTGGTTGTCAGCAGAATTATCACTGATTCTTGCCATTTGTCATTAAAAAAAGGCTTTGTGAGTTGGTCTAGCGGCATGTTCACTTGGTCAGCTCTCTGTCTTGGCCTACTAACTGACTCAGGCGACCCCGGTTCGAAACTGAGTTACGTATCTCGGATGGTGACGTTAAAGGTTGGTCCCCAGAAGTAAACAATCATATCTGATTGATACATGTCTGTGAAAACCCAATTACACACACACACACACACATACACAAGCCCCCCCCCCCCCCCAACCAGGACTCGTGATTAATTCGTTTAACAGTTGTTTCCCACGATCGATTCTATTGTTCGGATTATTTAGCAGAAAGCGATAAAAGTAAACATTCTCTTGACCACCCACCTCGTATTATTATTCTTATTTTGTTCATCGTCTTTTCAATAATATTTGAACAATATTTTATGACAATAGACGGCACTGTGGTACTATTCTGACATGGCAATGACATGGCAGAAAAAACGATAATAAGTGGGCCTACCGGGTTTAATAATTTAACGAAAAGTGAATTTGAACCCGGGCTATACTCTTCCCGGGGTCTCGGTCATCTAAAAACAGTGTCAGCATGCGTGACCACAGGTTTTCCAGATATCCCCTAAACGACGATTTATTCTAAAGTTAAAATTTAAAATACACCCTAAATAAGGATTTCGCGTGGTCTTTCCCCCAAATTCACATCCTAAACGGGTATTTCAAAAAGGTGTACTCCTAAACAAGTATTGTAAAATTGTAACCCATTGAGCATTATAAATTGCGATAAGTTAACAATGTAAAATAAATTAAATTGTGCTTCTGATCAGTTTAAAATTCACAATGTAAACATTTAGTTCAATAGAGAAGCAATGACATCAACCAGTACACTTCCAAATGGGTTTAATGCACAACCATCATAAGTCCTTTCTTGAAAGAAAAAAACAATTACATTTCGAATTTGATCTATTTTATATAAAGTGCATGTATTAAAATGGCCCAAAATTGATATTTTTGAACCCCTTAATTCGGCGTCCAATATCAAGAAAACAAACACACCCCTTTATACGCATTTTCTTGGTCACGCATGCTTATACTTGACTAAGACCCCCCCCCCCCCCCCTCCCGGTACACGCACACACACACATACATTGCCTTCCTTTTCCCTTGCTTCTTCCTTCTTATAGCTGCACGGACTCCACGGAGTATATAATGTGCATGTGTATGCCTCGATCATAGAGAAAATAATCACGCATAATTTTATCGCTGAAATGATTCTTCTCCTTCCACTTCTCCTTCATCTTCTTCTTTAGTATTAGTAATAGGAGTAATAGTAGCAGTATCATGATACTTATTATTTTCATTATTATCATTGGTGTTGTTGCTATAATAGTAATTATCATAATCTTTATCATTATTATTGTATATTATTAATGTTGCAATTATTCTTAAATTATTACTATTATTATTCTTATCCAAATCATCATAGAGATCTTTTGCAAATATCATGTGCCCAGGATTGATTGCTATACTACATTCGAGATGTCTACCAAAACTCTTAATAATTCGTTGCTGAAACATTTCAAGAGAAAAGAAGAAACATTAGAATACATATTTAAAAAAAAAGTAAAATATAAAGAAGAAATAAGTAGAAAATACAATCATGACAATACAAAATAAAAATATTGTCTTTATTCAAAGTTTACCCTTTTTAAAATCTGTCTCGAGATTTACTTGGTTATAATTGGTACGGGATTACTAAATTGGAACATGAACTTGTTAACATAATCGCATTATGTGTTATTTATTCTAGATCTGATGCTTTCTGGCTGTTTTCAAGACAATATTCTATCTAGCTTTAATGCCCTTGGAACTGTTTAGGAAAAAGCAATCTCTAAACAACGATTGCTGAATTGTAGTGACAATCGTTCGCCATTGCTGATCTTTAATGCATCTATGACAAGCAGTCACAAATAGATATTTCAGGGGGGGGCGTTTCACAAAAGTTGTCATCAGTTTAAAAAAAAATTAAAAGTTGTTGTTAAAAGCTATAGTGAAATCCTTGCTTTTGATTTGTCACTGATTCTTGCCATTTGTCATTGAAAAAAAGGCTTTTTGAATTGGTCAAGAGCACGTTTATTAGGTCAGCTCTCTTACTTCGCCTACAAACTGACTCAGGCGACCCTGGTTGGTTCGTAACTGAGTCACGTCTTTCGGATGGTGACGTTAAAGGTCGGTCCCCAGACGTAAATAATCATATCTGATTGATACATGTCTGTAAAAACCATATTTCACACGAAAACGCCCCAGGACACATAATAAATTCGTTTAACAGTTTATTCCACATGGTTGATTCTATTGTTCGGATTATTTGGCAGACTCAACCCAGGTGATGTAAATGGGTACCTGGCAGGAATCAATTGTTGGAAATGCTAGAGCGCCGTAATGGCAGCACAGCTAAAGTCAGGGTAATAATCTCCAAGTTTAGAAGCGCTTGGTGATTGTAATAAGCGCTATATAAAAACTGAGTACTATTATTTCTCGCGACTAACGACCTTGTATGATTATTCTTATTTGTTCATTGTCTTTTTAATAATATTTGAACAATATTTGATGACAATAGACTGCACGTTGGTACTACTTTAACATGGCAATCACGTTTGGCAGAAGAAAACATCCTCAGTACAGGGTTTTATTTATTAATAGGACAATAGAAAATATGTCATAGATCATTGTCTTTATTAAAGCTTACCCATATTTGCATCTGACTCGAGCTTGGGTTGTTTTTTGGTACTGGATAATTGACAAAGAAAAATGAACTTGTTTTCAATTTCAAACAATGCAGATTAAACCGGTTTACACATACTCATGTATGGATGTTTCTTTCCTGGGCACCTAGAGGTATCTATTAACCTGTTATTAATGAATGAGCTGCAATACTTGGAATCTAGTCTGCAAAGATATTTTGTTGCTATGCCGGGCAAGTGTCAGGCAAGCATTCAGGTGGTCAAGAACAACATTGGTTAAAAAGGCATGCATACAATTTGAATATGTTAGTAAACCGGTTTATATATATATATATATATATTTATACCTCTCTTTAGCATGTCGAATAAATCTAGTCATCTGATTGGTCATGATTCCCATACATGTCAGCATGATCATCATCATCATCAATATCATCTTGATGATCATCATCATGGTCTGATGATGATCATCATCAACATCATCATCATCATCATTAACATCATCATCATCATCATTATTATCATCATCATCATCGTCATCACCATTACTATCAAGATCATCATCATCATCATCATCATTGTTTACTTGTCTATATAACTTCTCCCTTTCTCAATATAGTAAATATTATAATCTATCATAAGACTTGAAGACAAACCACCTTATTCGTCCTCGTGACGAATTAAATTCTAGCGTTTACTTTGTAATTCTACAGCGGTTCAGTGAGCAGTGGTTGGATTGCTCCATCACAGTAAATATGGGTGTTTGGGATAAATACTATTAAATGCCTAATCCCTCCCCTCATCTAGCACACACGTTCATGTATATGTATATGTCCCGGGTATATGTTGTATTCATACATTGCACATGTTTACAGGCTCCCTGAGAACGCCCGTAGATTTGGCCAAGACCCGTTCTGGAATTATAATAGTAGCTTCTCGATTTTGCACACGAACCGCAGATTCTCCGTCCGCGTTGAGCTTGCGAAAACCAGAACGAAATTTTCTTGAACCTATTGGTGTACCAGTGGTTGTAAGGATGAAAGGGAGGCTTGGGGTAGTTCCACGCAAAAGGTGGAGAGAATAAAGAAAAAAGAAAATCAAAAGAAAGAGCATTAAAAATAGAGAAGAAACAAATGAAAGAAGAAAAAAGAAGAAATGGATTTTCTGTTTCACATCTATTCGGCTCTTGCCACTTTTTTTCTTACAATTTAATTTGTTCCTATAACATCTACATGTAAGCGTCAAACAACCCCTCCCTTTCCGTTGACCTATAGCCTTTAAAAACCAAAACAGATTTCACTTTTCGTACTGTATATGGTTTATTGAGAGTAGTAAGCCTAATCTCGATCCAGACGCTCTATACAGTTGGTATAGAAATGTGTAATATCAGAAGAGTACGTCCTTTATAAAGGTAAATTACTGAGGTTTCTTAGCATTTCTCCTCCATATAGAACATTGTGACATAAGCCAACGAACCCCCTGTACCATAGCCCTAGATCTTATGCAATATCATAGAATTTCGTTCCCCCGGAAAATTGCTATCGCCGAGAGTGGCGGCCATCCCAGGGATTCTGAAAGCTGACAAATGAGAACATAAATATGAAATTATAGTTTAAAAACATAGCACAATGTACATCAGCATTAATTTGGTGCTGTGCCTGTGGATCAGCGGGGCTCGAGGAGGCTCTAGCCACACCCCCCCCCCCACCCCACCCCCCACACACACTTTTTGGAAAAAGTATGTTAAAGAGAAATTAAAAGAAGGAAATAAAGAAAGACGCTATATCTTGAATCATGGTTAAATTGAACAAATCATACTTAATGACTTTCCTTAAAAAACGGAAAAACTGACTTGATGTACCGTATAGAATATAATTTTATGTTAGTTTTTCAGTGTTAAGAAGGCTTAGGCATCAGTGAAGGAATTTAAGCAAGGACGAAATGTGAAAAAGTCAGACGTGATTGGCATTAATATTTATGGATTTGTTGGTTTTACATTTGAAGAAAGTTTGTGTTACGTATATTAATTGTTAAATACAAAATGATACATTGTGCTCTTCACCCAAACCTCCTATTATAGCTACTAATACCAGGGAGCATCTTATTTCATCATGTGAGTTCATAACTATGATCTATTGTGCCTTAAAAGGATAGTTAAGTTCTATTTTCAGACAGCAAATGCCTTCAAAGTGCATGCTTATTGCATAATAATGATACATTTATAGAGCGCAGAAACTATCCAACATTAAGTATAATACTGCGATACAAGAGCTCCTGATATGCTTTGATTTACAGTTAATTAAAAGGATGTGTTTTCAGTTTCGATTTAAAGACATTTACAGATGGTGATTTCCTGACCTCTTTCTAGTGCCCTTTTGGGACTTAAAATTGCTATTAAAGTAATTTTAGACCTCAAAATGTGTAAAATTAAGCCAATACGATCATACCAATTCAGTTCCACATTCCAAAAAATACGGTGACCGTTAATTAATCAATTAATAATAACAATACATGGACCGGCTGGTTGTGCGTAATATGACCAATATGACAAAGCCAACAAAAAATTCAACATCGGCATAGGCTGAAATACAACGTAAAATGCGGTATTTCGTTTTTCAACGGCTTTTTCAAATTATCGAATATTTTGTGGTGGTATACAAATATTAGAAATCGTTATATTCATGAATACTTCAGCGGTCTCTGAACCGATTTTGATCAAACAAAGATGATGTTGTCATTTAAATTGTATGTTCTTTCAAATTTGACCGTCAGTTTTTCATTATCTCACCAAAAATAAATATTTTGTGTAGCGCCCTCTGCAACAGAACTGAACTAATACGTTAAAGTATTTATTTAGTGACATTATGTGTGGTGTTTTAAACTACTGAACGATGACATCAATAGATTCTCCTGCCAGTGTCACAAATAAGGTATCAAAACACGCCCATCTGAATGTAATTGAATGCCACATTGCCTTGAGCCTTAAACAATTTTTTTTTTTTAGGGATAATTTTTATTATCAAAGGTCGACATTTTCTCATCGCATGAGCGAAGGCTCATATATACATTTCCGCCCATGGGAGGACAACTTCCGCCCATAAGGTAACATTTCAGTTTTTTCACAGACCCAGAACAGAATTTTCTTGTACCTATTGGTTTACCAGTGGTTGTGACGATGAGAGGGAGGCTTGGGGTATTTCCACACTAAAAGTGGAGAGAAAAAAGAAGAAAGAGTATTTTTTAAAATAGAGAAGAAACAGATGAAAGCAGAAGGAAAAAAATGGTTGGTGTTACGTATATTAATTGTCAAATACAGTGCTCTATACGTCAACCTCGTGTTTTAGTTACTAATATCGATGAGCATCTTTGTCGATCGTGTGAGTTTATGATTCTGATCTATAGTGCCTAAAAATCTTCACTTTGTGATATTATGTGTGTTTTAAACTATTGCCAAATCACATTAATAGAGTGACCTGCCAGTGTCACAAATAAGGTATCAAAATATGCTGATATGCCCTTATTCAGTGCCTAAAATCCCTAAGCTTTAGGGGGCTCTGCCCCGGCAGCCCCACCCCAATTTACGCTACGGTCTACATCATCGCAAATAATTGGAACCAGCTCTGGTTCCAAGGTTTTTTCTGACATGTTTTTAATTACAGATCGAGCACGCGATCTTTATTTACTGGGTGCTAGCCAACAAAAATAATGTTTAAACAATCGAGATACAAAACATAAACGCCTTTATTAAACGTTTTGGAAGAGACCTCTCATGTCACTCGCTGCCAATTACTTTTATTCCAACTGTGTAAGATTGAATCCTTTTAGCTCGGCTACATTTCTGAGGAGAGAACTCGACGCCTCATTCCACGATTCATTTTGCATTTAGCAGGAATTAGGCAAACAGTGAGTATAATATTTTTTTTTGCCCGTTACCTCTAAGTTTGGTTGATCCCATCATTAGCTAACTATATAAGCTATAAAATACAAATGAAATTTTGAGATAAAGTGACATGGGTATTGACTGCTCAACAAGTTGTATAATTGAAATAGAGTTACATACAATCCATGTATATATTGCAGAAACCCTAATGTTTTATTAATGTAAAAAACAATTTGAACTGTTATTAGTATTGTGTTTGATGAGAAGGTGGACTATACCCACATTAGCATGTATTAAGTTTCTCAAGTCTATACCTGAGCAAGGATCAGGCATTTTGGCTTTGGTAGCGCATGGAACATCACCTTGTTTAAAGTTTTTCCCCATAATTCCCCTGTAGGATAGTGGACTTTGCATTTAATGATCCTAAAAAAGGGTTTTTCCTTTGAAGATTTGTTGTTGTTGTTGAAGATCATGGTATTGATTCGTGATCTCATGTCGTTAGAGAACAATTTCAACATTCGGGCAATGTTGGGCAACTTGTATAATTTGCATAAACTTTTGAACTTTTTATAAAAAAATGAAATAAATGAAGAACATGAATTACCTTTTAAAATTATTCTTGATACAAGAACTAGATTATTCCAATAAAAAATAAATACACGATGCTTACTGGTAAATGCAAAGCTGGAAAAATGAAAGTGATAGACAATGAAATGTGTTCTTTTTGTAAACAAGAGCCAGAAACGAGTGCGCATCTGTTTGTAGAATGTTTATATACACGAGATTACTTGAACGAATTTCTAACATGGTGGCATACTAGATTTAATTTAAAAAATGTTACAATTGACAGACGAGGAGATCTTGTTTGGGATACAAGCCAAACAGCATGCTCTATTCAATCATTGTATTATCATTGCAAAGAAAACATTATATTTATGTAGATCTCTTGAGATACTACCTTCTTCTATTTAATTGACAGACGAGGAGATCTTGTTTGGAATACAAGACAAACAGCATGCTCTATTCAAGCATTGTATTATCATTGCAAAGAAAACATTATATTTATGTAGATCTCTTGAGATACTACCTTCTTCTATTTAATTGACAGACGAGGAGATCTTGTTTGGAATACAAGACAAACAGCATGCTCTATTCAAGCATTGTATTATCATTGCAAAGAAAACATTATATTTATGTAGATCTCTTGAGATACTCCCTTATTTTAATTTATTTCTTTTTAAATTAAATCAAACTTACCTTACAGAAAAATATATTTGTTATTAGGATAGATCCATGCATAATTTTCGCAATAAATGAAATGTGCTAGAATTAGGATGATATAGTAACCTGTTTATGTTGTTCTGTCTTTTGTTTTCTTTTTTTAATCCATAATTTCGGTTTCTACTCATACCTTATTTATCATCATTTTGTATTATGATAACTATATATTTAAAATACATGTGATTCATTTTAATTTGTATTAGGCTATGTATGAGAAGTTTTGACCGAAGAAACACAAACATCTTTGAGCCAATGTTCCATGATGATGCATGGTATGTGTATTCCGAGCTTCTGAAGGGAGTAGGATTCCCTTCTGATGTTTGTGTAGTAACTTCATGTCATGTTTATGTATAAATAAAGATCAGGTAAAGATCGGAATAGTTATCATGGAATATTGAAAATGGATAGGCCTACTGTTAAATCGAAAAAAAATATATCTTCATTCATTCATTCATTCGTTTTTGTATTATGTGTTCCATATGCAGGGTGGTCCATACAGTACATAAAAACTGCTTTGCAAGATAGCCCTGTATTACATAATACAAATATTCCGAACATCTTCTTTCATCTCCGGTTAATCATGACATAAGAACATTTCCATCCCATTATGTTTACTTAAATTAAAACAAATACAAATGAGGGAAAGTGAAAATGAAATGTAAATCATCCTAATTAACCCGCTAACGTCCGAAACTCCTCAACACTGAGTTGCGAAGATACCGGGCACACCAGTGAACAGTGAATGCAGGCTAAGTATAATCGGTAGATTCTACATGTGTTTTATTAGAAGTGCTGTGGTCGAGTGGATACGTCGCCGGACAGTCGATCACAAGGTTCGTTGTTCAAGTCCCGCCGCAGCACTAATGTCCTTTGGCAAGACATTGATCTACATTTGCTACACCTCTACCCAGGTGAAGTAAATGGGTACCTGGTAGGGATGTATTCCTAGAAATGAAATGCTAGAGCGCCGTATGGCAGCCGTACTAAAGCCAGGATAATAATCGGGACTGACATGAACGCTATACAAGAACCCATTATTATTATTTTATTATTAGCGATGAGTTTAAATGATTTTTATTTACTTTTTTTCTCCAATTATTCTCGGTGTCTTAGAGGAACTGAAAAATTAGTAAAATGTTCTTCTCATACAGCAAACGGGAAATGGGCGTTTCAAAAATGTTAAAACTATACGATCGACGGTTTTATTTGTTCAAGATTCAAGATTCAAGATTCAAGCAAACGGGAAATGGGTTCGAAATATGACATCAGTATAGAATGATGTATGCCGTGTTCAAATCAAAACTGTTAAAACTTTACGATCGACGGTTTTCTTTTTTCGAAATCCGATCATAAATATCTTCATAATCAAACAGGCGATTGGCTTATAAAACTCATGGGATTCCTGATTGACCTAAAGGTTTATAATTATATATGATTGCAGCATAAGCTAAATCATTGATTTTGTTTCGAATCCGAGGCGAAGTTGATTTGATTGATTTGATTTATTTATTTCTGTTTGATTTTTTTTTCTTTTGCATTTTTACAAATATAAAACAAACAAAACATTGCAAATTTTACACATTTCAAAGGAATATGATGTCGAATAAAGTAATGCTGGCTGTAACTAATCGAAAACATCAAACAGGAGGGTTGGCATAGTATGCAAAGCTTGATAGCATGTCTACCCTCAATGGATACATAATAATACGAATATGGAGGAACAAATATTAGTAAAAGGAGAAAGAGAGAGAGAGAGAGGGGGGAAGGGGAAAAGAAAGAGGGGGTGTTCATCAAGAATCATAGATGTATGTGGTACAATGTAGTTGGATTTCAATCTGATAAATGAAGTAAAAAAAGAAGATGCACATTGAATATTGGGTGGCCAACTTAGAATGTATTATAGAATGAGAAGACTCACGAGGTTTCTGGACAATATTAATACAAACGTTAGATCAGCGAGCTGGTTTATATAGACTGTAAACCTTTGTTTGTATACAAAACCGTTTTTAGTCAGTATCCCAAACAGGCCACTCTTTATTCGTATGTTTAATTTAGCTTTTCCCTTTAACTGAGGAGAAAATGGTCCAGTAGTATTTGATATTTTATATGTACTTTTAATGTTATTGGTTCCGTTTTAACAGTAACAACAATATAATACATGTACTGCCTTTAATTTTTTTCAAGCGTGTCAGGGGTCTAAAACAAGCTGCAATTGCAATATATTAGTCTTTTGGTTGACTGTCTAGATATCCTCATATGCTTTAAATATTTAATTTCAGAACAAAAACATCGAATAGCTAAATAAGACAAACTGAAATTGGTTAGAAGGGAACGGGAAACTTAAAGATAAATTTCATTGGGCCTAAACAATGATACATGTAGTTTAATGACAATCAGATTTCGACCGTCACTCTTATGAACATAGGGAAAAAGGATACTGCGAAGAATGGACCGGAAGAAATTGTCATCAGTTATTCTCCTAATGACGATTTGCTTGTCTTGGGCCAATGAATTAGGTGAGTCTTTTTTTCTCTTTCCTTTCGACTTAAAGTCCGGTAAAAATAGCATCTCAATATATTGCACTGGTCATGTAATACATTGTGAAGAAACCGCCTGAAAACTGTATGGAAGGTTGATTTATATTTAATAGTAAATAGGAATTTACGTGAGATTTATATAAAGAAAAATGGTCGACATATTTCGAAATCCTTTTAAACTGACATTAAAAGTATAAAATGAAATCACAAGATGAAATAGGTAGTTCACAAATTATATCAGCCCCTCTCCCCTCTTCTCCTTCTCTCTCTCTCTCTCTCTCCTCCTTCTCTCCCTTCTCTCTCTCTCTCTCTCTCCCTTCCAGGTACAGGTTTGTCTAACGATGGTTCTCCCGTTCTCATTCGAGGTCGACGCAACGCTGCGCAGTTCGTTTCGATGATTACCTTGGCCGGTCTGAATCCCATAGATTACGACGGATACGGCTGCTGGTGCGGGTCGGGTGGCCAAGGTTGGCCGGTCAGTGCAATAGACTGGTGGGTTGTAGTACGAAGCACTTTTCACCACTACCGATTACGCAAAACTTCATTATTAGGGACTTTTAGATTTGCACGTTGACAACTTTGACTGCAACGTGTGACGTCATTTTAAGGCACTGCGCATGCGTCATGTCGTCTCAGTCGGCGATCGAGAATGCTTCAAACCTTGATTTTCCTAAATCTAGTACGGTACTAGTATATGCCGCGTGCGCATAACATATACAGTTCCTCAGGTAGACAAAGGAACATCCCTTCCCTGCTAGTATGCAGAAATGTGTAGAACAGGTGTCACATGCATATTCACCTGTTCTACACATTTTCACATAATAGCAGTGGAGGGATGTTCTACCACAGCATTAGGCCATTTTTCGTAATGTAACCAAATTGAATGCATAGATCTTTGTGAAGTGCCTCAATAGACAGAATCCTAACTGCACTAGTTGTTGCCAGGTTGGACAAACATTATGGCTTGACCTACCTAGCAACACTTAATATAATAGTTGCATTCTGACTATTGAAATACTATTATTCCTATCAGGTGAATGAAATAATTTGTATTGAGGCACTTCACAAAGACCTGTGCATTAAATTTGGTTACATTACGAAAATGGCCTATCCTTCTTTGTCTGTCATGTTCATAGTGTTACTTCCTGCATGCATGTATATCGGCGAGTGCAATCTAAAAGATTTCTAATTGTAGTCAACATGGGCAGTTGAGTACGTTGACACGCATGATGAGTCGGCGTTCGTCGTGTTCTCGTCCACTCAATCTAAAAGTCCCTATTATGTTTTATTAGGTGATACATAAGGCACGTATCACCTCGTGATTTCGTCAAGATGTTTATTAGGTGAAACGTACGTATCACCTCTTGATTTCGTCAAGGTTTGTGTTATTTTTATAATAGGTGATCTACGGTATAGGAATTATACGTATCACCTCTTGATTTCGTCAAGATCTTTCTTTATTATTATTCTTCCATGAATTTGTTAACAGGATATCTCAAGAATGGATAAAGCCATTGTCATGAAACTTGCCATGATGATAGAGCCTAGTCCAACTTAAAACTGCATAACTTTTCGGCGATCATCGTGACGTCATTCAGGAAACGTCATGGATGTTCGTATCTCAGCCATGCGATATCATTTTCAATTCAAATTTGGAATCAGTCATGTTCAGGCCATGGGTCAGAATTTTAGCCCACGCGCATGCGCATGCGCCTGCCCCTTCAAATGCACGCGTACGCGTCGGTCAAAAAAGCGCTCGAAAACCCCAAACTAAGTAATTTTCTATGAGTTTCAGACAATTTGAAGCGTTTCAAAAATGTCCGCACGTGCGGGTCGGCGCGCGCGTATTTGCGCGCATAACGCACGCGGATCGGATAAATTCCGTCTCTGGCATGCTAACGCAATACATGCCTTCCCACCGGAGTCTGTGTATTGCAGTTAGGCCTAAACAAAAAAGATGTTGTATTGCCTTTTAGGTGCCAGAACATGGGTAGGTCGGTCGGATTTATTTTTTTATTTTTTCTAACTTTTTTCCCCCCCCCCCCCTCAAAACAGCGACCGTCGCCCGGGAACGTTGCCCAAATTTCGCTGGTTTCTAGCTGAAAGCTGGTACATGGTATATTCAAGTACCGTGCGAGGCTGGGGTCTACTTGTTTGCGCTAGCAGGATTTCGAATCTAATGGGCTTTTGAATATACCATGTACCAGCTTTCAGCTAGAAACCAGCGATATTTGGGCAACGTTCCCGGTTTTATTAATTTTTTCACGGGCGACGGTCGCTGTTTTGAGGGGAAAAGTGAGAATTTGGGAATAATTTGATGATTTAATGCATTCCCTTATACAAATTATAAAAACATGGTATTACCATGGCTTTCAATACCATTGTTACCATGGTTCTTATGGTAGATGGTAATTTGGACAAAGAACCATGGTAATTAACCATGGTACCATGCTTCTCGATACCATGGTTACCATGGTCCTCCCTTATTCAAATCGAGTCAGTAACATAAACAAAAATGAATATCAGCAACTGTCAACATAAAATCACACAGTCACAGAGGCAGCTAGACATAACATCGATTAGAGTAATTTGTTAATTTGACGGTACTTAGCAGCATTTTATTTAATTGCTATATAGTAAAAGGAATAGAACATTTAATTCTGCAAACAATGACATTACTCACAGCAGAGTTAATGTGTATGTAAATGGACAAACTTTGCTTTGAATGATATACCCTATAAACCCATCAAGAGCTTACATCAAATTATGTACATGGAATCGTACATAAAATTTATTCAGTCTAGCTTATCTTGTCGAAGGTATTTATGTCCCAGTTGACAATGTCATAAATGACTAGCCTATCTAGACATCAACTAGATCTATGAAGACCCAGACCCGTAGACACGGGGGGGGGGGGGCACGTGCCCCCCCCCCCTCCCCCCAATTTCTAAGATCGGTTGAACTTTGTTAGACCCCTCCCCAGGACGTCAATCAATTACATGTTTCCCCCCCCCCCCCCCCCAAACATCAAACTCTGGCTACGGCCCTGTGTAGGCCTACATGCTGTTAATAAAGTACATGATTCTAAAACTTACTCATACTGTAGATTTTGATTTTGCAGATCTAAAACGCCAACATTCACTCCCATGTCGAGCCCCTAAGCATAGTCACCGAGGCCCATAGTTTTAACCAGTACCCCGAAAAGTAGGCATGGTATATTTGTTTTATTTCCTGCTCAATATTTATTTTGTTATGAATTTAATTTTAAAAACATTTTTAATTTTAATAAAATGTATTAAATACCAAAAAGAAATTATCAAGATTTAACATTTTCACAAGAAACAATTATAATGAAATTTTTTAATTAAAAATAATAATAGTATGATATTTATTATAGTAGATATGTTCGTGTTCCTCTCTTCAGGTGCTGCAAAGCCCATGACACATGTTGGGATGATTTGGCATACTTTGACAACAGCCATTGCAACGGGTATTGGATTGGGTACAGTTATACTATTTTCGGTGGCTTACGATGCGGTGAGTACTATTTACCGGCTTTAATACAGTAGAGCAAGTAGGACGCTAACTTTATGTTAAGAGTTACTAGTTAATGCCCCTCTGGCTACCAACAAGAGATGGAAGATAGTTTTTATTCCTCACAACCAGCATTATAGCAACTCCTATTACAAGTCAGAAGGGCGATAACTTCATATTAAAGTATATGGATATTGGGTAACACAATACCCAGTAGATTTGGTAGATTTTACCCAATTTCAGCTGCGTATTACCCAATAATTCCCAGTATATAAACATATTACCTAGCTTCCTGTACATTTGTGTTACGTTGTACCGATCAAACATGCATGATCCTATTTTTCGTCCATATTAGGGTACAATTTTACCCAAATTATTGTAAGTAGTTTATCAATCAACACACTTCTGGCTACCAAGAAAAGTGGATTTTATGTTTGTTTGTTTTTTATTCCTCACAACCATCATTTGGGTGCAGTCATTGAAGGATATTGGCATCAGTGCGGGGTTAGGGGGTCACCGTCCAACTTGCTTTGGCTTGGTTTTGTTTTATTTTCCGTTTAAAAAACTTATAATACTTTGAAAATAAATGAAACAACTATTGGAAAAGACTTCCGCTAGATTGCTATATTCACAGCCATTAATTTAATTGCTCTGTTTTTACGGAAGGGCCATTTGTAATACCACTGAACATCAGTGCGGGGTTAGGGGGTCACCGTCCAACTTGCAATTACGCATTTGGTTTGGATTGGTTTCGTTTTATTTTCCGTTTAAAAGACATACAAAACTTTTGAAAATAAATGAAACAACTATTGGAAAAGACACAGCCATTAATTTAATTGCTCTATTCTTCCAGAAGGGCATTTGTAATACCACAGAACAGATAGAGTGTGCATGGGAAAGGGTTCGATCATCTCCTTATTACTTTCCATTCCCCTCTTGTTTCTTCCCCCCCCCCCTATTTTCTCCCCTTTGTTATGCCTCCGCCCACTGAAGGTGGTGCAGGATGCATTATGCAAAGGCCAAAGGTCATATAGGCCAACTTCTGAGAACATTGTCACGATAGGCCTTTGTCAAAAATCTGCATGTATATAAGCTACAAACTTGGTACTGTACGAGTATGTCTACAACCAATCAAATTATTTTTTAAACAATCAACAACTTTCTCAAGTAGATACCGACAAATATTTGGGTGTCTGGTTAGACCCAACTTTAAGTTGGAAAGAACATGTTAGATAAACAATCAAGAAGATCGATCAAGGATTGCACTTCTAAGTCGCGCTAAAAGATTTTTGCCTCTAGACAGTTTGAAGCTACTTGCGAACTCATTGTTAATGCCTCTGTTTGATTACTGCTCCACTGCTTGGTCAAACTGTCCACACAATACAAAAGTCATATTCATAAACCAACATAAAAGGATGGCCAGAATTATTTAGCTTTGAAATCGATTTCATTTTTTGTTCATGAAATACCCTCTGGCCTCTATCCCTAGCTATTTACACGCTTCGGGCACTTCAAGAAATGTTTGTACCTGGTTCTCGTTATAGCATAACGTAAATTATATAACATAAACCCTATCACGATTATAACAAGCCAGACGTTTATCTTAGGTAAGGGCTTCAGGGAAAGGGATTCTTGGAAACATGAGGACATTATACGAGACTATTGGACGCTAAATAGTAAGCAAATGACGTCACAAACTCATGAACAAGAACTCTGTCAATTCGTTTAGTGATTTACATAGGCCCTCGTAATTTTGAAACGTACTTTTCTTGCTATTTTATTTTCATAATTTGTCCTATTTTCCGCGAACTTTTTTCTTTCGTTATCCTAATTCCTTTTTTTTCCTCATTATAACTTCATTATTCTGTCACCATATATGGCGTTTGAAAATATATTGCAAACTTAATCGAGGAAAGGGGTGGGAGAGTCCGAAACATCATGAATGGGTGTCACATGTATTTTTCCAAATTTCTGTTAAAGATTAGATTGTACTATATGTCTCGTTCTTTCTTTCGTTTTTTTTTAAAGAGGATGATCCCGGCACGTGTAGGAGAGCACTGTGCGAGTGCGACAAGACCGCTGTTCAGTGCTTTGCTAGAACCGATTACGATGCGGAATACAAGGACTACGACAGGGGTACTTGTGCCCCGATTATGCTCTGAACCTAACTCCAAGTTCTAGTCATCCACTCAAAACGAGTGCTGGGATGTGTTTCATCGAGCATTAAAATTGGTCTTAAAATGGATTTGATCAATTTAAAGGGCCTGTTTCATTAAACAAAAAATTTGCCTTAAAATCAATTTTAAGTTAGGATGTGATCCTTATCAATTAAAAGATCAATGTTATCACTTTTCTTCCCATTATTGATCAAATATGTTCAGCATTTACTTGCTTGAAAAGTGTAAATAACTGCTATTCTGTTATTTGTTGTGTTTTGTTTGGGGGAGGGGGCCTTAACTGGGGTAGGGTGAGGGTTCTTTGAGCAAATCTTTGTTGTTAACTTATTTTGTTCAGTATCATCACAGACACTGGCGTACTAATGGGGACTAGGGGGCAGTTAACCCCCAAATAAAATTCAAACGTGGTTTATTTATAATTCGATACCAATGATTTACAAATGTTGCTGAAATGGCATGATTTTGACTTGAGCATCCGGGGGCTCCACCCCCTAGTCCCCACCAAGGGCCCTTAGACAGACCCCTGAATGCTGATCTGACCGTAATTCCATGCCTAAAACGCCTGAGCCTTCGGGGACTCCGCCCCTCGACCCCACCACGGCCCTCACGCGGGCCCCTGGATGCTCATCTGACAGTCATTAAATGCCTAAAACCCCTGAGCTACTGGGGGCTCCGCCCCTTAACCCCACTCCAATAATCGACCTGGCAGTGTCACAATTAAGGTATGAAAGTATGCTCATCTGAGTGATCTGACTGTATAAATATGCCTAGAATACTTTAGCCCCCCCCCCCCCAATTGAAAACCGTTACGCGTGGCCTGCATGTAACATGTTAGAGTGGTGGTGATGCAGATTTTTTTGTGTATGCCCCCCCCCCCCCCGAACAAATTTTTGCTCATTACGCCACTGATCACAGTTAAAACCAGGCGGGATCAATAACATAGGCGGCACGTGGGGGAGGGGTGAATGGACCACTTTTTGCAAATTCTTTGTACAAAGTTGTTTTTTTTAACAGGGAGTATCAAGAAAATCGTATGATGGAAGTCTATTTAAATTGTCAACAATTATTGATTGCCGTTATTGTATTAATCAACCTAAACGTTTTTTCCATTTAAACCGATAGCAATAGAGATAACCATAACGATCATAATCGGTTTTCTGAATATAATTTGGAAATGAAATGATGATAAATCACGTCTTTATTAGAGATCATGAACAATAATTAACAATATGTATATTAGATCAGTACAATAACAATAACAGTACACATTGCAATGTAATAATATATGTGTTAACAATGAGCACCGGGATAGAGAGAAAGGGAAAGGGAAATGGAAGGGATGAAAAGGAGAAAAGAAAAGAAAAAACAGAAGTGGTTTAGTACAGAACAGGACAAAAGAAGAAGGTAGTAACATTGTGTAACATGAACATTTTAAGTACACATGAAATGCAGAATCCAGGGTAATAATTGGGAGCGCCAGGAGAGTCAATCTGACTGACATGAGCGCTATACAAGGACCTATTATTATTTTTATTGTATATCTTTCTCTTTTTCTTTCTTTGAGATGCATACGCATGATTTATAAGATTTTTTTAAAAAGGGGAATTTTTGAAGAAAAAAAAGAAGAAATGTTGAGTTTGTCAAATTTATGTTAAAATGTTATTGATTATTTCTTTGTATGACATTTATAGTCATTTCATGCATTTGGTTGTTATTTGTGGTTTTGTGATGTGGTTGTATTGAAGAATCAAATTTCTCGGATTGGTGGAAAATCACCTTTTTTTATTTTTTTAGATTTCAAACAAATTTTGACATTTGAAATATTGGGGAAACCGTCACCATCAAAATTATATGCTACGATGCTTACTGATTTGGAAATCTGATCTTGTTTATACAGATTTAAAAACATGTAACATTAAGAAAATGTTGGAATTTAGATATGGAGAGTTTTAAACTGATGTTATGAAATAGAATTTTTATGAAACGGAATATTTTCAAGATATAGATGAAGCCGTTCATATAAGAAGATCTTTTATTGAATATTGCAGAAAAGTATAGACAATCTAAAAGTAAACGTGGAAATGAATTATATGTTCAATAATGAAAAAGAAAGACAGAATTTAGGAAAAGGCTAAATATTTTTTCTTCAAACAGACGAAAGATTATGGAAAGAGTACAGACGCCCCCCCCCCCCCAACAAAAAAAATCACATCTGAAAAAAAGAAAAGCTAAACGAAAGTATTATGAAAAATAATGTCAACAATCAAGGTAGAAGTGATTCTTGGAGACTTTTTATAATGTAATTGTTGGAAATGAAATTGAATTTTATACTTTTCCTATATCTTCTGCTGACACTCTTCACATAGCAACCGAGTGTATTTTACATGTTACTAATGTAGCCAATAACATATCTAGTGACGATTTTTAGATATTAATTTTAATAAATATTAACGATAGAATTGTTTTATGTTCGAATTACTTAATACGTCAAGCCATGTTCGTATGTTTCAATAGGTGACGCTCAAAGCAGTCGAAATTGTGTTAGGGGGATTTTCAAAAATAAAAGATAACAGTGTGGATGAGAGTGTGGAGAGTGTGAATAATATAGCGTGGATAACAGTGTGAATAAGAGTGTGGTCAAGAGTGTGGATACTATTGTGGATACTAGTGTGGATGAGAGTGTGGATAACATTGACGTTTTGATTATTCACTATCCATTATATGACTGACTATTATGGCTTGCTAACATAATTGAATTTATAATTTCATAGTTTTAGTCACTCGACCAAAACATGTCCATTAAATTAACGCGCATATAAAAATTGCGGCCTTAACCGTGTAAGGGTGTATTTCAGTTTCGAAAATGGCGGCCATATTTGGTAGTGTGGATGTAAGGCTACTCTTAACCTTTAGTCCACTAAAAAGCATATATGTGAATATCCTGACCTCCAAAAAATTACGTTAACCTTGCTAGTTACAGTTTTACTGCGGATGTTTCGAAAGTAGTTGCAATCATGTCAGCTACTACTGTTTACCTATTATCCACACTATTTCAGCCACACCATTGTCAACACTATTTCCCCTCCTATTATCCAGGTTCTTTTCAAAACTATCATCCACACTTTTATCCACACTCTTATTCACACTGTTATCCACGCTATTATCCACACTCTCATCCACACTGTTATCCACGCTATTATCCACACTCTCATCCAAACTGTTATCCACACAATTATCCACACTATTATCCACACTATTGTTCATGCTATTATCCACACTATTATCCACACTATTATCCTTTCTATTATCCACACTGTTATCCAGACTCTTATCCTTACTATTATCCACACTTGTATCCACACTGTTGTCCACACTATTATCCACACTATTATCCACATTGTTATCCACACTATTATCCTTATTATTATCCACACTTGTATCCACACTGTTATCCACACTGTTATCCACACTATTTTCCACATTGTTATCCACACTATTATCCTTACTATTATCCACACTACTATCCTTACTATTATCCACACTATTATCCACACTATTATCCACACAATTATCCGCACTCTTATCTACACAATTATCCGCACTCTTATCCACACTATTATCCACACTATTATCCACATTGTTATCCACACTACTATCCTTACTATTATCCACACTATTCTCCACACTGTTATCCACACTATTATCCACATTGTTATCCACACTATTATCCTTACTATTATCCACACTACTATCCTTACTATTATCCGCACTCTTATCCACACTATTATCCACACTATTATCCACATTTTTATCCACACAATTATCCGCACTCTTATCCACACAATTATCCGCACTCTTATCCACACTATTATCCACACTATTATCCACATTGTTATCCACATTACTATCCTTACTATTATCCACACTATTCTCCACACTGTTATCCACACTATTATCCACACTGTTATCTACACTATTAATAGTAAGGATAATAGTGTGGATAATAGTGTGGATAACAGTGTGGATAATAGTGTGGATAACAGTCTGGATAAGAGTGTGAATAATATAGCGTGAATATAAATGTCATAAAAAGAACTACTCAATAACATTCTAACATAAATTTGACCAAACTCAACATTTCTACTTGATAAAATCTCTTTTATTTTGGTAGAAGGAAAGTATTCTTCCCATTTTGTGGCAAAGAAATATTTGTTTAACCTAACAATATTGAAAACAAAGCAATATTACCATGCCCCAATGGGAATCATTAAACAAGAAAAGACATATTAAGTAAGAACAGTTTGCATACTCCTTGTAAGAAGCCTAATGCCCAATTTACACATTTCGTTGTATAAAACATACACACAATATTATGAAAGGATTTTTTTTACTTTTCAAAAGCAAACAAATTATTTATCATCCTTTCTAATCAAAATAGCTCTTTGTCTCAATATTTTTTCCCTTAAAATAAAGATGTAGATAGATTGAAGAGAACACTAGTGTGTATATCAACAAAATCAATGATAAAATAGTTCTAAATTCCAAATCTAGAATGCAGAGCCTGAATTTCCTGCAACATTATACTTCATATGAAATATCAGGCAGTCTACAGACAATAGCTCCCTTTCCCAACTTCAAGCAAAAGAGACACAACGATGAACAGATCTCGGTATGATGGACTAATCACTTTCTTTTTCAACCTCTACTTCCAGTAAAAACAGATTTTCATTTTTTTCTTCCTCTGAATCATTTAAAAGTGCTCCATTCGAAGTTCAAGAATTTTGCCGTAAAGTATGCGGCTATTGGTGTTATGAGAAGTAGAAAACGGGGGCAATCATCAAAAGTACATAGGCAAATTCGAAAAGTGAAAATAAAAAGAACGCACATAACAGGCGGGACAAATGCACTTTGTCTAAATAAAAAAGGGAGTTTATCAGATTTGTTTGTTTTTAAAGAAAAAAATTAAAAAGGCCATATTGCCCCAACGCCACCCCGCACCCCCTCTGTTATTGATCTCGCCTGGTTTTAACTGTGATAATACCCAAAAAAGAAGTAATTAACAAAGATTTGCTCAAAGAAGAGGGTCAAGATGGGAGTAGGACTAGAACTTGGAGTTGGAGTCCGAGTGGGATCTGGATCTTAACAATTCCACGTGTTGTAGCCGCTGTACTTTTCATGGTAAGTCTCTCGAGCGAAGCATAATGCAGCTGTCCTGTCGCACTCACACAGTGTCTGCAAACACGGCGAGTTCCAAGTAGCGTCTTTTTAAAAAAAATCTAATCTTTTACAGAAGTTTGGAGAAATAAAACCCATTTATGATGTGTCGGACTCCCCTTTCCCTTTTTTCGATTAAGTTTGCAATATATTTTCAAACGCCAAATCTGGTGACAGAACAATTAGGATATAATGAAAAAAATAGAATTAAGACAACGAGATAAACAAATTTCGCGAAAAGTAGGTCAAGTAATGAAAACAAAATAGCAAGAAAAGTATTTTTCAAAACTACGGGCCTATGTAAATCACTTAACGAATTGACAACTCGCTCATGAGTTTGTGACGTCATTTGCTGACTATTCACCAATTGTTTTATATAAATGTCACATGCTTCGGTCTCTAATAAAAAGATGAGCCATTTAGGGATGCACCCTTATCAATTCGATCATCCTCGTCATTTTGAAAACGAGAATCAAGTACAAACATTTCTTGAAGAGCCCGAAGCGTGCAAATAGCTAAGGGATAGAGGCCACGGGGCACTGATTGCCCCCAACACAATCGGATGGTGGGAAAAGGGGAGAAACAAGACAATTGCGACTGCGTCTCCAATATACCTCCGCTAAATTCAGTTGAAATCAAGGCTGGAATTATTCTTGGAATATTACAATGAGAACAAAAAGTCAGATAATTTCACGTCAGTTGATCTTTACCTGAAAATCCCAAAATCTGATTATTTGTCTCCCTACAGTGATGCGTATAAGTTTTAAATTCACAGCTTATCAAGTAGCTTAAAATAGTTATGATTTTGTCATAACATGTTTAACAACTCTTTAATTTCATGTAAATTGACCTGCTGACCTGTGAAATTTTACCTTCTTTTACCTAAAATCTAATCATTTTGTCTCACTTTGGTAATTAAAGTTCATGGCTCAAGTCGTATTTAGGATGCGATAACAGGGCTAAAACACCGAGATTTCATGAAAATGAAACTTTATGACCTTAGACCTTTCACCTATTTCCCCAAAAATCTAATCAAATTGTGTTTCGACGGTTAGACGTACTCGTACCGAGTTTGCAGTTCATACCTGACGGGATTCTTGACATATCGTGAAAATGGGACTAAAACCTGTATTCTCAGAAATTGCCCTCTATGACATTTGGCCTTTGACCTACTTACTCCAAAGTCTAATCAGATCGCCTTTCTATGGTAAAACAAAGTAGCACCACGTTTGAAGCGCATAATCTTCAGTGGTTCTTAAGATATCGGAATAACGAGAAAGAGGGGAGGACGGAGGGACGGACGTAGAGACAACCCAAAAACCTAATGCCTCTGGCACCACCTTTAGTTGGCAGAGGCATTAAAAAAAACTAAGGGGGAAAAATAGGGGTAAAAAAACGAGAGGGGAATGCCGGAAACTGATAAGAAGATGATCGAACCCTTCCCCACACTCTATCCTATCCACACCTCTAGGAAGAGCAGAATAATCAAACTGATAGCTCAGAATAGATCGAGAAATCCATCGGAGGTCGTTTCGAATATTTGTTTTCTTTATTTTCAAATGTATTGTATGTCTTTAAAACGGATAAATCCAAACCAAACCAAATGCGTATTGGCAAGTGTGACGGTGACCCCCTAAACCCGAACTGATGCCAGTACCCTTCAATGACTGTACCCCGAATGACGGTTGAGAGGTATAACAAACAAACACATTTTGGAGCCAGAAGTGGGTTTAATGATAAACTACTTACAATAAGTTCGGTAAAATTGCACCCTTATATTGAAGAAAAATAGGGACAGGAATGTTTGATCGGTACAACGTTACGCAAATGGCCCGAAAACTTGATACCGGGAATTATTGGGTATTATATTCCACATACTAAGAATCTTGCTCTACGATTGGTCAAAAGTAAATCACGTGATGAAAGCTGGTTCGTCCATTATTTATGGGAGAAGCAAAAAGTTCGTTACACTGTGTAGATAGTACTACTATCTACACAGTGCAACGCACTTTCACTGAAGATAGAGGTACTATCTACACAGGGCAACGTACTTTCACTGAAGATTATCCAAAAGCGCACTAAAACAGGCGCAATTAAGCGCGCATTACCAACGAGCGCAATTAAAGCAAACACATGCGCGCACCGTACCGTCAAGGAGTTGGGTTAAACTTTTAACTTTTTTGGTGTGAATTTGGGCCTGGTGTCTTTCATGTAGATGCATACAAGTCCTTTTCTTTTTTGTAGTTAAATTGTGTTAGATGTGAAATATAAAGCAAATAATCACCTTTTGGTTTCAGGCGATGGCAAACTTTCACTTCCTCGTCGATCAGAATGTATACGCTATCTTTCCTCAGCTTCGCTTCGGAAAGATAGCTACATCCAGATCACCTCGGAAGTGATAGTTTGTCCCATCACCTTCACCAACGGTAGTTATTTACTTAATACGTAGCTCAAATTGAGTAAAGTTTACCAAAAATTGGGTATTAGTTTAATAACCAAGATCCACTTTTGATTTTTTTTTTTTATAGAGTTTATGCTTTAATGTGAAGTTATCGCCTTTTTAACTTTTAATGAGAGCTTTTCTACTGTTGGTTTTGAGGAATAAAGATCTATCTTACACATTTTTTTGGTAGCCAGAAGGGCGTTTAACCAATACGTCTTAAAACAAGAGTTAACGTCCTTCTTGCTGTACTATAAGCCGGTAAATAGTACTCACCGCAATTTATTTGAGGGTTCCCATTAATAGCACTCCAGCAGTTATCTGAGGTATAGTGGTAATGATCGGGACTAAACACGTTGCAAGTGCTGTGGTGGTTAGCTGTGATGCGACCATAACATGCGTCATGGGCCTTGCAGCACCTGTAGAGCGGAGTAAATACAACTCTACGATAATTACTATGATATTCCACATACAAAAAATGGTCAAAAGTAAATCACGTGATGAAAGATAGTTCACCCATCATTGATAGGAGAAGAAATGTTTGTTGCACTGTGTAGATAGTAGTACTATCTACACAGTGCAACGCACTTTTTTGTATACGTTGCGTATACGTATGTACATAAGTACTGCAGGCACTGTACGTATCGTACAGAGTTTGCTAGCTGTTAATTGCAATGACGACCTTCGTCATTGCCTTGTTTTCGTTTACATTCTGCCCCATTAATATTCTCCTCCTTTTCCTTGTTTTCCTTATCGTCAGGAAATCGCATTCGTTTTGCACATAGTGTTTGTTATTCCTAGTTGGGTGCTTTCCTCATGTCTTTTTCCTTTCAAATTTCGTAGGAATAGTCTCTAACATCTCATCAAGGTCACTACATTCTTCGATTTTCGAAATCACTCATGCATAAGCGTCCAGGGGCCCTTTTGCCCGTTTCTGGCCCATTTTAAGGCCTTTCTTTCTTCCTTCCTATCTCCACGATCCTAGATCCTACACACTTCTAACAAATTCCTCTAGATAGTCTAAGAGATGTTCTTTTATCTGCGACGCATAACCTGACCTTCAAAATGCCATCTTCTTACTCGAAATTTAAATCTGAAACCGACTACGTCAAAAACCTTTAAAATTCTTGAAAATGGACCCCTAAAAATCTAAAACTGCCATAACTTTCTCATGTAAATTCCGTTTTTTTTTTTAAATCTCACAGTTATTACACATGGCCATGCAAAATTTCACGCTCCAATGGCTATGCAAAAAATAAATAGCACCCTCTAAAGTTCTGGGATTGGCTTTCTTTCTGTAGCCGTATATCTCTATTGTGTCTTGGCAAACCCGTACCCTTTTTTGGATTTAGATACTTGAAGATATACCCTTTCCAGTCATAAACAAAATTATATACCCTTAACACTGATCAAATTTGAGAAAATTGCCCTCCAAATTCGCCATTTTCAAGAAAATTCCGAAATAACTTCAATTTGTTCTAAAATGGTGATATTTATACCTACATCAATGAAATTTAGCAGACATTATGTATCCATATACGTGACAACTGTCCGCCAAGTTTGGTAAAATTTGATTATGTCAGCGCAAAGTTATCGCCAAAAATGATGAATTTACTATGGATTACGTAATAGCGCGTTTAATGCGTGCAATACACAATGGTGTCAAACTGACCGCAATGAAGTGTCCTTTCGAATGATACCAAGTATGGTATATGTTCGCACAGAAAATTGTGAGTAAATCACATTTGAACAAGGGTCACTGTACGAATTCCGCCAAGTTTCCGCCTGATTATAACACGTATCGGCTAAGACGTCATTTTTTCAAACTGCTTTTCGCCCCTTAAATGTTCTTTTTTTTCCTTGAAAATTTGCAGTGACATTCCGAGTTGCAATACGCAAGGCACCTTGAAGCCGGATTTTTAAAATTGGTCAAGGGGGCCATTTAAGACGCCATTTTGTCCTATAAATCTATTTTACATCACGTGTTTCGATAGGATTATCATTAAAAAAAAAAGAGTGGTTAACAATGACAATCATGAAATTCTCTTTCAAATGATACCGAATACGGCCCCTAAAGAGACATTAAGAGAGAGAAAAAAAAATCAATTTTAGTCCGTTCATAATACAGATCCTGTACGTTTTCCACCCATGCATTACACGCATTGTCTATGGGGCAAATCGGGTTCACACTTTTGGCACTCAGAACGATCTTTATTTCTCTTGAAATTTTACAGGCACATTTTAAGTGGCCAAATGCAGAGCATCTCGAAGCTGCATGTTTGAAATCGGTCAAGCATGACATTTAATGCTATTTCATACTCTGCATAACTAGTCCGAAAGATGCTCTTTCGTTTAACACGTAAAAACATGGCGTCATTGCACGCATATCGTTCTGACACGATTGCATTTCTAGTTGATGATTTGTTGTTCTAAAATGACGGAAGAAGTGAAATGTTTCCGATGTGGCATATAAAGCAAATAATCTATCACTTCCTCGTCAATCTGAATGTATACGCTATCTTTCCTCAGCTTTGCTTCAGAAAGATAGCTACATCGATCCAGATCGCCTCGGAAGTGATTTTCCCATCGCCTTCACCTCATTATTTGCTTACCATTATTATTACTTCTACTACTACTTCTAAGGAGTAATAGTTTTACTGCTACTAGTATTATGTCCTCTACCTACTAGCATGTCACGGAATATGCTTGTGGAGCCACGTCCTTAGGAACACGGTGACAGCTTAGCTTAGCTACTTAAACTACTACAATTATAACTAACACTACTACTACTACTACTACTACTATTACTACTAATACTACTGCTGCTGCTGCTGCTGCTGCTGCTACTACTACTACTACTACTACTACTACTATTACTACTACTTCTACTACCACTACTACAACTACAGCTACTACTACTGCTTCGACAACAACTACTACTTCTACTACTACTACTACTAATATTACTGTTAATAATGTTAATAATGTTTCCACAAATATTGCTACTACTTCAACTACTACTACTACTACTACTACTACAATTATAACTACTACACTACTACTACTGCTGCTACTACTACTACAACTACTACTACAACTACTTCACTACTACTAATACTGTTACATGTGCTACTACTACTACTACTCCTACTAATTCTACGACTACTACCACTACTGCTGCTGCTGCTTCTCCTCCTCCTACTACTACAACCACTACTACAACTACAGCTACCACTACTACTACTACTGCTACTACTACTACTACTACTACTACTACTGCTACAATTATAACTACTACTTCTACTACTACTACTAATACTACTGCTGCTGCTGCTACTTTTACTATTACTACTACTAATACTGCTGCTGCTGCTGCAAGTGCTCCTACTACAACTACTACTACTACTACTCTACTACTACTACTACTACTACTACTACTCATACTACTACTTATACTACTACTACTACTACTACTCCTTTTTATATTGCTATTATCTGCTACTACTTCTAGTAATACTAATAATAATAATATTACATTTCTTATCGAAAGGAAACCATCGGCACGAACACTGTTCTTTCTGTGAGCCCTGTAATTATTAGTATGCAAGCTGTTATGATGTACCCATTTACATCCCATTTACATACAGTGACAAATGTGGATTAATGTATTGCCAAAAGACATACATGTTGGGCTTTGATTTGAACCACCAATCCATGTATTGAATGAATCACTATACCACGACACATCCAGGAAAACAACTTCTCTGAATGGAAAAACCCACTTTTTTAGGAGACCGCTCAATCATAGCAATATCTCAATATAAAACAATGATAACGATAATTATTATGATAGTACTGCTACTACTACTAGTAATACTACACAATAATAATATCAATACACAATAATGGTAATATACAATATTTATAATGATGATTGTAATGATAATAGTAAAAGATAATAATACACAATGATGATAACATTAATAAAATAATATTGTCCATAATGATAGTAATTATAATATTAATAGGGTGATCACACTGTCTGTGCACACAGTCTTTCCCGCAAGCGCACACACACAACAGCAGTCAGTTGGTAGAAATAGCAATTTTTGTAAATTTATTTTTAAAAAAAACTAAACAATATTTAAAAAAAATTATTTCACATATATTTCAAGCATACTTTTGATTACAATTCTGTGTAGTTTCATCGTTATAGGCATGTGGGAAATATGTTAAATGATTTAATTAGAATATTGTCTTTTCAGCCATTGTGTGACATGGCCCGCTGATCGCCCATTGACTCGCGCTGCTTTTCTGCGTGGTGAAAATGCACCTCAATTTATAAAACTCCCGTACATAAAATGTAATATCCTCTTGTGTTTCACTCATTGATTCAATTTGTTGTTTACACTCACAACTGTACTGGGGTCACCAAACTTTCACTCTGAAATGCAGTCCCTGTGGAATGTTATGGCCTGTTGAATGGCTTCTCGGAAAATCGTCATAAATCCTCAAATCTGACATTTTTTTTAAAGAAAAAAATACTGTGATGTAGCTGAGTGTCGGCAAATTTTTATCATTTGATTGGTTTTTCTGAATAATTTGTGGACCACATGCGGAAATAGCTGTGACGCTGATCCAAGTAATTTCCATCGCCATATTTTATTGGCATTGCAAAAATATTCGGAATTTAATGTTAATATTTGGTGTAAATATGATCTATAAATAAATGATTCAAAAAAATGACAACAAAATGAACAGTTTGACTTTCCTATATATATATATAATTAGCTGAAATGACCTAATTTGCATATTTGATAAATATTTTTTTTTTTTTCTTCAAATAAAATATTAATTAGGCGGACTTAGTTATTTTCACAACTTTTTCATATCTGCAGATTCGCAAAAATGGCAAAAATTACTTATTTTGTTGGCTTCTGTTTTCAAACGGTAATAGATATATAAATTTTTTTTTTTTGTATTTTTACCACAAAGATGATATTTTAGTGTCTGATAATTTAATTTATTATTTGTGTCCGAGAAAGTGATGAATTAAGTTGTCAACTTTGCCGCATTTTGCCATTTTTGCCAATTTGACTATTTCTGGCAGGTTTTTCGGTAATTTTGCGATTTCCAAAATAATGGTATAAAATCACAACGCATTGACCGATTTAAATTCTGTTTTTTGTTTTTTGAAGCTTTCATTAAGCTTGATCATTTGCAATAATCAAATAACATGTGTTTGTTGTACTTATTTTTGGTGCGCTATACCTAATATTAATAACAATAATAGTAAACTAGACTTTAATTCGTCACTTTGACGAATTAGGTGATACGTATGCTATTTTTGTATCATGAAAGTGTGCCGATGATGATCTAATGATAATATTTATAAATACGATAATGATGATATTGATGATGATTTTTTGGTTTTAAATGACGATGGCCATGATTAAAAGTGGTATAGCGCCCCCTTCAGGTATTCGATAGAGAATTGTAGAATCAAGATTTCAGAAAAAATCACCCCCATATACGCCTAACACGCAAACTAAGAAAATATTGACATGTCGCCTTTAATTTAAATTTTCGCTATGATGTGGTCATCAAAATGATAAATAATGTACGTTAATCTTGTAGATAATTTTCTTGGCTACAACATATCAAAATTTAGAAGAAAATTGATCAATATTTGTAGAGAAACAATCATTTCTCGTAAGAGAAACAATCATTTCTCGTAAATAGGCTGACGTCATAATATGCAAATTCGTATTTTGACTCCCAAGGCCATTATAATGACGTCAAGATGTACTTAATGTCCAAATGAGATATGAAATCACATCTCCGACTCATACTCGTTCTTAATTTGAAAAAAGTTGGCGGTAAACAAACGTTTCAAAGGGCTATAATGGACTTGTTATAGGCACGTTTTTGCCCATATATGCTATGTATTGCAAAAATCGCGCGTACGGACGTTTATCTTGAACGGACGCTCATTCCGGTATTAATAGTGATGAAGAGATAAACATGGTATCAAATTGTTCGGACAAATATGAGGAATATTCTGTCAATTGTTTTTGCTAAGGAATTATTTTCCGTTTGGCCATGACGAACGAAAACGTGCAAAAATGCGTGTTTTGCGCGAATTTTTATGAAATGCTTAAAATGGCCTAAAACGTATGCAAAAAAAATTTAGGACGATTTTGAGCAATTTAAAATTTTACGCGCGCGTAAACTCGCGCACCTACGCGTACGCGCATTTTTGCGCGCATTTATTGACCTGAAATTGACCGGACGGATATTGATCTTAATCATGATAAATATGAATGAGAAATTACTTTTCGTTATGACGATATGATCATAAGTTGATTTTCACAAAATGGCGCCTGGATGACGTCACGATAATTTTGACTCTCTAAAAAGTCACGCAGTTCTAAGTTAGACTAAGATCTATCACCATGGCAAGTTTCATGATAATGGCTTTATTCAGTCTTGAGATATCCTGCGAACAAATTCGAGGAAGAATAATAATAAATAAATAAATAATAATAAAAATCTTGACGAAATCAAAAGGTGATACGTCTACGTACGTATCACCTAAAAATAATACAAATAATAATAATTATTAAAATGATACACCATAATAATAACAATAATAGGCCTAGTAATAATAATAATACCTGTATGCAAATGATGATTAGGATGATAATTACAAATACACGTTATAATAATTATTATACTAATCGTATTAAAGATTAATAATAATTAAAATACTATATGTAATAAACATATTGAAAATTGTAATGACGATATTAATGATGAAAGAAAAAATTAATGTTATCAATAATAATTATGATAATAATAACGATGCTATCAATAATATCAATAATAACTAGACTTTAATTCGTCACTTAGACGAATTAGGTGATACGTATGATAATGGTTTACATAACGAATAATGCATTACACAATATATTATTTTGTAAAATGCTTCTCCCATTTATATGCTTCTCCCATTATGATCTATTCATATGTCAAGATTAAATTGTGTCTCCTTGATCATCATGAATCTAGGGAAGATAGATTGAAACAATATATGACCTTTGACCCTGTGCAGTAACCAGTTACACATTTGACTCTTATTTATATCATGAAGAACACCTTTTGACGATTTTATCTTATTCAAAGAAATGAAAATGTAATTGATAAATGATTTTCATCATTACGATAATGATGATCATGATGATAATGATCATGATCATGAGCGCAATCATGACATCTTATTGAAAAAATGAGGAGTGATTTAGATAGCATATAGTCTCAGCTACAACATACTAAAAAATCAACAAAATCCAAGCAGAAATAACGGCGATATTGCTCGCAAAAGACAGGAATGTAGACTCCAGATTTGAGAAAAAGTCATCTCCCATAGGGATTACACGCAAAAAGTAATGGATTAAGTGAAAATAGGGTAATAATAAAGTAAAAAGGGTTGTTTATGACATTATTTGCGATTCTACGTGTTTAAATAATCAAAGGAGATGGTACAGTGAAGGTCAAAAGGAAAAAAAAAGTGAAGAAAAAAAATGTTGGAGACACCCGGACTCGAACCAGGGATCTCGAGGTTAGAAGTCAAGTGCGTTACCGATATACCAAAACATCTCCCATAGCGATTACACGTAAACGGGAAATGGAATTCTGAAATCCTACTTTGCAAGTGAAATATTGGCATGAACCCGGCATCTAATCGAAAAATAAAGGGCACACTTGTGATAGCTCATTGTCTCAGCTACAACATATCCGAAGCTCAGCGAAAACGAAGCTAAAACAACGGAGATTTTGCTCGCGAAAGACAGAAGTGTAGAATCCAGTTTTGAGAAAAAGTCATGTCCCATAGAGAATACACGCAAAATGTGAAAAATTGACATGCCTCCTTCAATCGCAAAAATACACCATGATAATTTTGTCAAAAATAAAAGTTGTGGATACTGCATTTGTAGAAAATTGTCTCAGCTAAAACATATCAAAATTTGAAAGAAAATTGATTGATATTTACAGAGATACAATCAATTTTCCAAAAATATGCTGACGTCATAATATGCAAATTAAAATTTTGAGTTTGGAGGCCATTATGATGCCTTTATGAGTTAATTGAGGATCAAATGAGACATGAAATCATATCTCCGACTCATAATCTATCCAAATATGAAAAAATATTAGGAGTTTCTATCTATTCTAAAGAGTTACAATGAATTTGATATAGGCATGTTTTTGCCCATGTATTGTGGATAAAGATAACGCAAATCCGCGCGTGCTGTCAACTTTGACGGACGCTCATTGGATTATTAAAAGGTGAGCAAGTTATCAAAATGCTTGAAAAAATGTGCCAAATACGATGACAGAAAAAAATCGGCGATTCTATGTTGCAAAATGCCAGTACGCGCGAAAATGCGCGCGCATGCGCGTGTGCGTAATTTTTTTATCAAATGCTCCATATGGCCTGAAACGTATGTAAAAAAAATTTGGGATGATTTAGAGCATTTTAAAAAAAATCGCGCGCGTAAACGCGCAGACAAAAGCGTACGCGCATTTTTGCGCGCATTTTTTGACCTGAAATTGACCAGACGGATATTGATCTTAATCATGATAAATATGAATGAAAAATTACTATCCGTTATGAAGATATGATCATTAGTTGATTTTCACAAAATGGCGCCTGGATGACGTCACGATAATTTTGAGTCTTTGAAAAGTCACGCAGTTCTAAGTTAGACTAAGATCTATCATCATTGAAAGATTCATGACAATAGCTTTATGCAGTCTTGAGATATCCTGCGAACAAATTCGAGGAAGAATAAAAAAGAAAATCTTGACGAAATCAATAGGTGATACGTAGACTTCGTTACGTATCACCTAATAATATAAATAATGATAATAATACATGATTATGAAATTTGTCGTAACCGGTGGTGTTGGAAAGTGTTTCTTGCTATTACCCACCTGTCTACACCATCCACCGCGACACCGCCCCCACCGAACCCGCAGTGGCAGCCGTATCCATCGTAATCCAAGCAAGAGCGCTTGGTAACGCACCCAATCATAGTACCGAAGTGACAAAGACTCCGCCGTGTTCGAATGTGAACTGGAGAACCATCGTGAGACGAATCTGTACCAGAAGGGGAAAGAGAGAGAGAGAGAGAGAGAGAAAAAAAAAGAGAAAGAGAGAGAGAGCGAGTGGGGGAGGGAGAGAGAGAGAGAGTGAAGATAAAAAGAAAGAAAGAGAGAAATACATATATATATATATAGAGAGAGAGAGAGAGTGTGTGTATATATAGATATATAAAAGAGGAGAGGGGTGGGTGAAAGAATTTGTTAACTCCTCTTTATATCTTTAAATTTCATTCTCATTTTGTTGATGTCATTTTAGAAGAATATTATAGTAAAATTCTCCCCTGAAAACTCAATATTGCTCTTCAAATGCTGCTATATATTTCAAGAAAAAGCTGAAAAGTTTGGACCAAACATTCTTGCCACATGTGTTTGTGCGTGTGTGTGTGTGAGAGCTCACGTGCGTATGTGTTATGTTATGGGTGATCAAAGACTAGAAGATGATTTGAATTAAAAAGAAATTCTAAGTAAAAAAAAATAAAATGCTTGGTGGACACACAAATATTTAACTACACTGTCGCTCATAACGTTCGAATATTTTTTTTTTACCCCATTTAATGGAATTATTTTGACCATGATTTAATAATAGATCTAGATAATAGTATACATTCTCAGATTTTATTGAATAATAATTTGCCAGTGTTTGTTTTGCGTGACTGCTAAAGCATGTGTATGCTAATATGCTTATGAGTCACGGTTTTGATCCTGGGGCCTCACAGTTACGAGGCCATTGCTTTGCCTCTGAACCATGACTGTACGCAGCGGGGGCTAGGTAGGGGGCAATTCCCACAAATAAAATAAAAAAGAAAATTCAATAAATTTTCAATATTTCATTGCATTTTACTCCGGTCCCCAACATAACAAACTCTCTGTACGGCCATGCATTATGTTTGTGTTTGTATTAAACATTTGGAGTAATAAAACAAAATTACTTAACAAAAATTTAAAAAAAACTATGTGTGCGCGCGTGAGGTGGTGTGTGGGCGTGTGTATGTATGTGCGTGCGGGTGTGTGTGTGTGTGTATACACAAAAAACTTTTGATGAGGTTTGGGTTTTGGGAGGACAATTACTGTTCATTCTGTAATAAAGAGAAAGAGTCTTACTTACATAAATTTAAAACAGCACGAAAGTTAACCGTAATGGCAATTTTGTATTCAATATTTCGGCTTGGCTAAATTAAGATATATGAAATTGGGGATATATTCATGGGATTATCTGGTAATTCGGATAGAAATAAATGTGTAAATTCTTTGATCGTATTCATCAAATATGTAATCTTCCATTGTAGGGCTCAAAGCCATGTACCTTCCAGTGTGAAGATAAAAAAATATATATATCGGAATTTATAGAGGAAGAAAAAAATGTTAGCAGTGAAGGTAGGCAAGTTGAATTTGCACCTACACAAGAGGGAAGAACTAAAAGTGAATAAGGATATGAATGTGAACAGCCATGATGTGCTCAGTGCTGTGCACGTGTGAATCTGTGTGTGTTTGTGAGGTGCGAGCGTGTGAGTTTGAATGTGAATGTATACTGGGGGGGGGGGTAAGTAGTAGAAAGGGTGGAGGGGGTAGCGGGAGATTAACGGAGGGGCATTGTATACAAATATATATTATGTTATTTTTCATGAATGATGGTACGTGTAATAATTAAGTATCAGTATGTTATTATTATCATTTGAAATATGTTGTGATTTCATTCCATTATTCTCCTTCTTTGCTCACTTCTTGTGAATAATTTATTTGTGGTATGAAAAAACGGTGAAGATTGGTATTTGTATGGAATCATTTAAATTGATTTTTATGTAATGATTTATTTTGAATGAAAAATAGGAACAAAATAAATATATATACAATGTCCAGAGGACTGATAAAGACTTAGATGCCAATGCAGTGCAGGGTAACTAGCTGGATAAAAATGTATACACATGGTAGCTCTCAATCTTTTGTAGCATTGATAGGTATTGCAATGTCAGGTGCAAGATTCGAAAGGAATGGCATCGATGATGGATTAATGATGTTCATTCTTTTTTGTGCATCTAATCAATGTGCATTAGTGTTTAATTTTATGTACATCTAATACAAATTTGTTTGGGTATCATAGTGGATTCTTATTTTGTTTCATCAAAATGAATTTGCAAGTGCAAGCATATGGCTCAGACCATCTGACAGCACTCTTTAAGAATATTTAGGAAGGAAAATTGCATTATCCACTCAATTAAATATTATTTCCTAACGATTTTGCTAACTATCAATAAGAAGGAAGTTGTATGGGTTCAGGCTTTAATCAAAAAAGAGGGGTTAGGGGGGTTTAGGGGGGTTTTAGGGGGGTTTTAGGGGGGTTATAGGGGGGTTTTCGCTCAGTAAATTACTAAAGGGGAGGGTAAACCCCCCCCCCCCCCCCAAACACCCCCCCCCCCCCCCCCCCCCTGTGTACGCGCCTGGTTAGATGCATGGGTGGGTGTTGTTGTGTGAATGGCGTATTTGTACAGTGTTTTTGTGTTGGATGGATAAGTGTTAAGTTTGGTCTGAATGGAGTGTCTTTGGTGTGTTCTTGTGAGTGAGGGTGATTGGCTGGAATGTATAGAGAAGGAAAAATACTTGGGAAGAACTAAAAGTGAACAAGGATATAAATGTGAACAGCCATGATGTGTGCAGTGTTGTGCGCGTGTGAATCTCGGTATGTTTGTGAGGTGCGAGTGTGTGAGTGTGCGTTGTATACAAATATGTTTTTATTAGACAAATTTTGTGATTTCATTCCATTAGTCTCCTCCTTTGATCACTGTTTTGTGAATAATTTTTTGTGTTATGAAAATGAAATGAAGATTTGTATTTCTATGGAATTATTTACATTGGCTTTTTTATATCATGATTCATTTTGAATGAAATCTCTAATAAAAATAAATATGGAAAAAAGTGTGTGCGTACATGTTGTCTCAAATCCCCATTTTTTTTTTTTTTTTAGCGAGATTTCGACTTTCCTTTTTTTCCCCACGTAAATTCCTATTTACTAATAAATATAAATAAACCTTCCAAACTGGTTTCAGGCTGTTCCTTTCACAATGTAATCACATGACCAGTGTACAATATACTAAGACGCTAGTTTGACCTGACTATAAGTCGAAAAGAAAGAAAGAAAACAAAAAGACTCACCTAATTCATTGGCCCAAGACAAGCAAATCGTCACGAGGAGAATAAGTGATTTCAATGTCTTCCGATCCATTCTTCGCAGTATTCTTTTTTCCTATGTTAATAAGAGTGACGGTCAAAATACGATTGTCAAATTAAACTACATGTATCATTGTTTAGGCCAAATTAAATTTATCTTGAACTTTATCTTATTTTGTTATTTGATGTTTTTGTTCTGAAATTAAATATTCAAAGCATATGAGGATATCTAGACAGTCTAATATGATTAATATTTTGCAATTACAGCTTTTTTTGGACCACAGGCATGCTTGAAAAAAAAAGGAAAGGCATTAAATGTATTATATTGTTGTAACTGTTAAAATGGAACCAATAACATTAAAAGTACATATAATATATCAAAAAATACCAGACCATTTCCTCCTCACTTAAAGGGAAAAGCTAACTTTGCCTCGGATTCAAAACAAAATCAATAATTTAGCTTATGCTGCAATCATGATTATAAACCTTTAGGTCAGTCATGATCCCATGAGTTTTATAAGCTAATCGCCTGTTTGAATATGAAGATATTTATGATCGGAATTCGAGAAAAAAAACGTCGATCGTACAGTTTTCACAGTTTAGAAACGTACACCGCAATACATCGATACTGATGCCATATTTCGAGCCCATTTTCCGTTCGCTGTATGAAAAGAACATTTTAATCATTTTTCAGTTCCTCTAAGACACCGAGAATAATTGGAAAAACGTAAATAAAAATCGTTTAAACCCGTCGCTAATAAAACACATGTAGAATCTACCGATTATACCATGGACCTATTACGAATGGACATTCATCGTTTTCTTAACGAATTCATTGTGATTGTCTCCGTCAATGTCGTCTCAATAACATTCCGTACATGTTTCTTCACTTTGATCTCATGAGGGTCACCGCCAATAAGCCGGAACAGAATCAAGAAAGTGATTTTAAACATGTTAATATACATGCGCAGAAGATAATAAATCGCTTAAATCATGGGAAATCGATGTGCAGTTCTGGTTAATAATTGGAAAGTGTTGTTCCATGTACTGTGTTTTATTTTTGAAAAAACATGTTAATATTACCAGGTAGGTTATATTTGGATTGTTTGTGATTTAAAATCCCTTTTCCCCCAATTTCCTCATAATATTCCAGAATTACAACACATGGGGCTTATACAGATCATGGCCCTCTAATTGTTTTATAAGGTCATTGGTGCGTGCAATAGTATGCGAATCAGTAATAATAAATTTCATATCACCAAAATCGTCTGTTTTCAACTTTGCTGCTCCCCATTGGTAATGTTTTATTCAAGTCACACTCTTACAGACCACACCATTCAAACAAAACCCAAGAGAACGAAACTGCTCCCTTGTCAATGACCGAAAATGCTTACGCAGTCGTTATTGTTAAAACAGTTGAATGTTCTCAGTTAAGATGCACATAATCAGAAGGCGGTGACTATCATAGGATCAAAGAAAGAATCACGTTGAAATTCTATCCGTAATAGGTCCATGATTATACATAGCCTGCATTCACTGCTCACTGGCGTGCCCGGTATCTTCGCCACTCAGTGGTGAGGAGTTAGAGGGTTAATTAGGACGATTTACATTTCATTTTCATTTTCCCACATGGTTATTTATTTTAATGTAAGTAAATATAATGGGATGGAAATGTTCTTATTTTATGAATAGCGGGAGATGACAGAAGATGTTCGGAATATTTGTATTATATAATACAGGGCTATCTTGCAAAGCAGTTTTTATATACTGAAGAAACCACCCTGTATGTGGAACACATAATAAATAAACGTATGAATGAATGAAGATATATATTTTTTGATTAAACAGTAAGCCTATCCATTGCCAATATTCCATGATAACTATTCCGATCTTTACCTGATCTGTATTCATACATATACATGACATTGAATTATAAATCAAACATCAGAAGTGAATCCTACTCTCTTCAGAAGCTCGGAATACACTTGTTATGCATCATCATGCAAAATTGGGCTCAAAGAGTTTTTTCTTTAATCGGTCAAAACATCTCATACATAATACAAATTAAAATGAAACACATGTATTTCAAAAGTATAGTTATCATAATACAGAATGATGATAAATATAGTATTTTAATTTTTAATTTAATAAGAAATAAATTAAAAGAAGGGAGTATCCCAAGAGATCTACATAAACATAATGTTTTCTTTGCAATGATAATACAATGCTTGAATAGAGCATGCTGTTTGTCTTGTATCCCAAACAAGATCTCCTCGTCTGTCAATTAAATAGAAGAAGGAAGTATCTCAAGAGATCTACATAAATATAATGTTTTCTTTGCAATGATAATACAATGATTGAATAGAGCAAGCTGTTTGTCTTGTATCCCAAACAAGAACTCCTCGTCTGTCAATTGTAACATTTCTTTATTAAATCTAGTATGCCACCATCTTAGAAATTCTTTCAAGTTATCTCGTGTACAAAAACATTCTACAAACAGGTGCTCAATCGTTTCTGGCTCTTGTTTACAAAAAGAACACATTTCATTGTCTATCACTTTCATTTTTTCCAGCTTTGCATTTACCAGTAAGCATCGTGTATTTATTTTATATTGGAATAATCTAGTTCTTGTATCAGGAATAATTCTAAAAGGTAATTCATGAAATCAAAATGTTCTTCATTTATTTCATTTTTTGATCAAAAATTTCAAAAGTTTATTCAAATTATGCAAGTTGCCAAACATTGCCCGAAAGTTGAAATTGTTCTCTAACGACGTGAGATCACGAATCAATACCATGATCTTCAACAACAACAACAAATCTTCAAAGGAAAGGCCCTTTTTTTAGAATCATTAAATGCAAAGTCCACTATCCTACAGAAGAATTTTGGGGAAAAACTTTAAACAAAGTGATGTTCCAAGCGCTACCAGAACCAAAATGCCTTATCCTTGCCCAGGTATAGCATTGAGAAACTTAATACATGATAATGTGGGTAAAGTCCATCTTCTCATCAAACCACAATACTAATAACAGTTCAAACTGTTTTTGATATTAACTAAGGATAAGAGTTTCTGCAATATATACATGGATTGTATGTAACTCTATTACAACTATACAGCATGTTGAGCAGTCAATGCCCATGCCACTTTATCACATAATATCATTTGCATTTTATAGCTTATATAGTTAGCTAATGATGGGATCAACCAAAATTAGAGGTAACGAGTAAAAAAAATATTATACTCACTGTTTGCCTAATTCCTGCTAAATGCAAAATGAATCGTGGAATGAGGCGTCGAGTCCTCTCCTGAAAATTTGTTATCCAATTATAGCCGAGCTATCACAGTTTTAATAGAAGTAATTGGCGGCAAGTGACATGAGAGGTCTCTTCTGGAACGTTTTATAAAGGCGTTTATGTTTTGTGTCTCGATTGTTTAAACATTATTTTTGTTGGCTTGCACCCAGTAAATAAGGATCGCGTGCTCGATCTGTAATTGAAAACAAGTCAGAAAAAACCTTGGAATCAGAGCTGGTTCCAATTATTTACGATGATGTAGACCGTAGCGTAAATTGGGGTGGGGCTTCCAGGGGGCAGAGCCCCCTTAAGCTCAGGGGTTTTAGGCATTTGATTACGGTCATATAGGCATATTTTGATACCTTATTTGTGACACTGGCAGGTCACTCTATTAATGTTATTTGGCAATAGTTTAAAACACACATAATGTCGCAACGTGAAGATTTTTAGGCACTATAGATCATAATTATGAACTCTCACGATCGACAACGATGCTCATCGATATTAGTAACTAAAACACGAGGTTGATGTATAGAGCACTGTTTTTAACAATTAATATACGTAACACCAACAATCTCTTAATGTTAAACCAAAAACCTATATAATTTAGTGCCAATGATGTCTGACTCTTCCCCATTTCGCCCTTGCACTAAATCCCTTTTCGCCTATCAAGCGTTCTTTAAACTGAGAAACTTGAATTAAAGTATACACATTCCGTAGCTTTAAATATCTAGGAGCTATAGCAGGCCCAGACCACAGCTGCAGTGACCAAACTAAAAGTCAGCTGGACAGACAAAAACATCGCCATCGGCTCCAAGATCAGACTGATGCGCTCCCTGGTCATGTCCATATTTCTGTATGCATGTGAAACGTGGACCATTACAGCAGACAATTTTGAAGAAGGATACATGCACTGGAGATGAGATGTTTCCGCAAACTCCTCGGTATCTCGTATAGAGATCAAATAACCAACGAGGTAGTGAAAAACAGAATTGAAAATTAGTTATCCGATTTTTCTCAGACTTTTTTTGATTGGTTAGTCTGATTTTTCTGCTTATTTTGAAGGTAAGTTATTTTGGGAGTGGACCAGGGGCGGTATTCTGAACCCTGTGTTATCTCTAATATTGTTGTATCTTTGGAGATAAGATAAAGTTGGTATTCTGAACACTGTTGTAACTTTTGTGTTATCTTTTGTTGTATCTTTTCTCTTATCTCATTGGCCGCGCCTGCGCTCATAGTTTGGTGCGCTTGTAATTGTGCTTATTAGTAATAACATGGCGCTTAATCCTTATTTGCATATGCGCACGAGAGATAATATGTCGAGATAATTGGTATTCTGAAAGTTGTTGTATCTTTTATCTTATCTTATCTTGCATGGTATTTACAACAATATTTACAACAGGTAGGGGGTTGTTGTATCTTTCGTGGTGATATAATGGCGGCAATATTTCTTGCCCAGAACCAACTTTGTGCCAATGGACGAGTTAGAAGAAGATTATGTGTTGACCGGAAACATCACAGATGAGAACTTTCTAAGAAATTAAATGCTAGGATATGATGATTTTAACGCTCTCATCTTAACCAATATAGTGAAAGCGTGATTTGTCTTCATGATCCACATGCCACAGCGCAAATGATGACGCGCGTAATAAGCGCTCAAATAACTTATTACGCCCAAGATTAATATGCGCTAGGCGCATCTTCAGATATGGCATAAAGTATATCTATTGGTTGACCTACTTATCATGCTTATATAAAACAAATTTTGATTGGTAGGGTCCATACAAATGGGCGTGTCAACAGCGGTCAAAGATAAGATAGAGGCGGTCCTTCAAGAGATAACACAGGGATAAAATGATGTTCAGAATACCAATTTACAACAATATTAGCGCTGTGTTATCTCTGGGAGATACAACAAAAGATAACACAAAACTTACAACAATGTTCAGAATACCACCCCTGGGCTTTAAGATATAGCGTCTTTCATTCTTTCCATCTTTCTATTTCTCTTTAACGTACTTTTTCCAAAGCCGATGTACATTGTGCTTTGTTTTTAAACTGTAATTTCATATCCATGTTCTCATTTGTCAGATTTCAGAATCCCCAGGATGGCCGCCACTCCCGGCGATAAGAATTTTTGCTGCGAAAAGAAATTCCATGATATTGCATAGGATCTAAGGCTTTGGTAAAGGGGGTTGGTTAGCTATTAAATGTCACAAAGTTGTATGGAGGAGAAATGCTAAGAAACTTCAGTTATTTACGTATATAAAGGACGTACTCTTCTGATATTACACATTTTTATACCAACGGTGTAGAGTGCCTGGATCGAGATTAGACTTACTACTCTCAATAAACCATATACAGTACGAAAATTGAAATCTGTTTTAGTTTTTAAAGGCTAAAGGTCAATGGAAAGGGAGGGGGTTGTTTGACGTATACATGTAGATGTTTATAGGAACAAATTAAAATGTAAGAAAAAAAGTGGCAAGAGCTGAATAGATGTGAAACAGAAAACCCATTTCTTCTTTTTTTCTGCTTTCATCCTGTTTCTTCTCTAGTTTTGTTAATGCTCTTTCTTTTGATTCTCTTTTTTTCATCTTTTTCTCTCCACTTTTGGCGTGGAACTACCCTCGAGTCTCCCTCTCATCCTTACAACCACTGGTACGCCAATGGGTACAAGGAAATTCCGTTCTTGGTCTCTGAAATGTCACCTTACAGGCGGAAGTTGTCCTCCCATTGACGGAAATGTTTATTTGAGCCTTCGCTCATGTGATGAGAAAATGTCGGCCTTTGACGATAAATATTTTCCCTAAAAATTTTGTTTAAGGCTTAAAGGTAATACAAAGTTTTGGGAAATTTTGAAAATTGGGTGGATAGTGAATCTTTACAATTTTGATATATTTGGATGCCCCTGTGGATGTATGGATTACAGTGTGACGGGGTTACAAGTGTGGATCATAGTGTGGATAAAAGTGTGGATAATAATCCGGGTAATAATGTGGATGACAATGTGGATAATAGTGTGGATAAAAGTGTGGATAATAGCGTGGATAAGAGTGTGGACATGAGTGAGGATAATAGTGTGAATAAGAGTGTGGATAAGAGTGTGGATAATAGTGTGGATAATAGTGTGGAAAACAGTAAGGATAACAGTGTGGACAAGAGTGTGGATAAAAGACTCACCTAATTTACGGGCCCACGACAAGCAAATCGTCACGAAGAGAATAAGTGATGTCAATGTCTTCCGATTCATTCTTCGCAGTATCCTTTTTTTCCCTATGTTAATAAGAGTAAAGGTCAAAATATGATTGTCGATTTAAACTACAGAGTACATGTTTCATTGTTTAGGCCAAATTAAATTTATTTTTATTATCCAGTTGCCTCCTCCTAACCCCTTTTTATCTGTCTTTTGTTATTTGATGTTTTTGTTCTGGAATTTAAATATTTAAAGACTACTTTTCAATGACTACGACCGCCTTATCCTATCCGAAGAGCAAATGTGACCTAGACATAAGTTCTCTCTGCTTACTTGTCCACTGCACCATTTAGAGGGATTGGGTAACTTTGTCTCCGATTCTGAAACAAAATCCTGGATTTAGCTCATGCTGCATAGATAATTATAAACCTTTAGGTCAGTCAGGAACCCCATGTCTGATTATCAAGATATTTATGATTGGAAATCGAAATAAAGTTTTGCGTTTTCCTAACGGTTTTCATAACACTACAGTCTATTGGGGGAAACGAGTATGGTTTGAAGCGCATTTTTTCAGGGCTTCAATATTACACCATATCACAGAC
Source organism: Strongylocentrotus droebachiensis (assembly GCA_035222895.1). Lineage (NCBI taxonomy): Eukaryota > Metazoa > Echinodermata > Echinoidea > Camarodonta > Strongylocentrotidae > Strongylocentrotus > Strongylocentrotus droebachiensis. The sequence goes on from JAVYIG010001029.1 coordinate 282,001, forward strand.
ACTGATAACACGTAGGGCTGTGCATCTCAGATTTAACATTGTTAAACAATGCCTTTAACACGTGTAAAGAGCATAAGGTGTTTTCTCGAATAGTGATCGAAAGCTCAAAGTTTACTGAACCCAAATGCAAGAAAAAACATTAATGATGATAAATATCAAAGAAATTAACAACAAACTCTTTTATAAAAGATAACATCCCTGATAAACTTTATCCACGTTGTATCACTCAATGAGAAGGTTGCCTGAATCAAGGGATGCGAATGAAGGGAAGATTAAAATCATCATAACGAAGAGAATATCATACATTTAGCTTGTAATAAGCAATTCTTTGAGTCTTCAATTACCTGATAGTCAATGTAAATAAAGGAGCAATTGTTCTGGAATGAAATAACACACACATAATGGCTTTTGACCCACATTGATTGCTTCAGCCCGAATTGGTACAAGAGGATTTTGACAATACTTTTTGAAAAGCCTGCTGTTCAGTCATCCTTTGCAGCTTCATTCATTAAAATGGTATCATTAGCGGGGTATTAGTTCTTCTTTATAATACAATATGATTCGAGGTTACACAGGTTATAACATTCTAATTAATAGCTACTAAACTTGGGTACACTTTTTGTTTATACGCACCGGATAGGCAAGGGTCGCACTAAGTTGCGTTTTTGCGTCCCAGACTCACCAAAATCCAAATCTCACGCACAAATTTCGAAAAAAACAGTGAATATTGCATCCCGTACGACGCAACAGAAATTCCCAGGTCGGTTTGTGGAAGCTGGAGAAGAATCATTTTCGCATCGTATACTGATTAAAATTGCAATGATTTACACACCTATCCAACCTATCCATATAGTGTAACAGTACCGGCCCATCTGTGACACTAATAAATAATTCGCATGTGACTAGTTTTGTTCGGTATAATTTGCATATAAATTATTCGCAGATTGAAAGAAAAAAAAGAAGGAAAAAAAGAAATTTGACTGACAGGTCGTTTTCTGCCTACCTGTTTAACTGAATGGAGTGTTTTAGCCAGATTCTGGCGATAAAAGTGTGTAATTTTCTGAACACAATAGGCTTTTACGATCGCTTTTACGGAACTGATTTTATGTTTTATGTTTCCTTATACTCTCAAAGGACGATATTCAATAACGATGGCATAACTTTCACAAAATCCGGTCGTTTTTTAACTTCATACATTTTACGATCTGGTTCAAATGACTTTTTAGGTCAAAATATTGTAACTTTCTCTTTGCTTATTTGATTCACTCAGACTGTCGTATGCATGTTCCTACATCTGATCTCTAAATTTGTTTGCTTTCCTTCAAAGCTCCTTGATATCAAGGTGATATTTCCCTTCAATGTCAACTGTTGTGTGCTTTAGACAAACTATCTGTGTTACCATTACACACACACATTTTGTTTGGACCACTGTGTATATATTTTGTTTGTATATAATTTTCGCCTCATTTGTAACTGTCTCTTTCCATTGTGGTAGTCGTGTGTATTTTTTTTTCTTGCCATTTTCATGTAAGTGTGCATTCTTTCTTTTCCATTTCGTCTTTGTCTTTTTAAAATGTATAGATCTCGTGAACATGTGAAAATTAGGTTTGAATTCCTTTTAAAGGGTTGAACTTGACATGGTCGCAAGTACTTTTATGATATGCATGTGTCTCTTAATATATTAACAAGATCATTTTTACATCAGAGGCTATTTGTAACTTGTAATGCACGTGGCCCATGGTATCATTTTGTTGGCATTGACTGAACATTGCCGACGAGAATGGCAGTTGTGTAGACGCGCCATGTACTTTTGAAAAAGAAAATCGAAGACATTATATGTATTTTACGGAGCGAATGCAAAATACACAATGCAAACGTTGCTTTGGTTTAATAACTGACGCATGCACTGATTCCTCTCATATGGTTAAGTATCGAAGATAACAATGCAATATAAATAAATTCTCTTGTGCCATGGCATGCATGGGCATAATTTTTCACAGACTCTTTTAAAGATAAACTTGAGTTCTGGGAATGTGATTGGATTGTGAAAGAAACATACTGTACTATAATGTCTGGAAGTAATCGGGGAAAGGTTGATTTTGTAGTAAACAGTACAAGACGCGATTACCTCTGAAATTTTAAAATGGATTACAACATGAAGAAATTGACACAGTCTTGCTGCAGATCACATATTGACTGCGCACGGAAATGTGTATATGGGACTACACACACAAATGTTTGGTCCAATCGTTTGAGCTTTTTTATTCTCCTTCTACATTGATAATGTTCCCAAACTGAAATACAAGTACAGTCAAACCCGTATATAGCGACCGCCTAAGAGAAACACAAAAAGTGGTCTTTGTAGACAGGTTCCTTTAGTACATGTTTCAATGAGAAACTATTTTCAGGGGAAACAAAAAATATGGTCTTTGTAGACAGTCACTAGTTTAAAGGCAGGTTTGACTGATAAGAAAGCTCATAAATTTGTTTTTCTTTTTCTATTCATCTTTACCAGGGCCCTGTTTCATCAAACTTGATATCAATATCAAGTTACAAGCTACTGTTATAAGCTAATAAAATCATGGCATCTGATTGGCTGAGAGCAAATTTGTCATAGAAATTTAGCATTTGTTATAGATAACAAGTTTTATGAAACGGGCCCCAGAACTCGGGCAAGTGACCAAAACTATGAAATTGTAAATTCGATCATGTTGCAAGCCATAAGCTTCAGTCAAATTATGGATTTTTGAATGCTTGAGATCATGTATTGTGGTGTTTTGTAAATAAAACAAATAAATCCCGTTGAATTAAACAATGTAATAATATTTCATAAATCATTTACCATTCAAATGTCACTTCTTTGACGACATTATGTCTAGAAAAAGAGGAGAAAAAGTTACTAAAATACAGAGAGGAAGAGAAGAGGAAAAAGGTGAGGAAGAATAGAAGAAAAGAGAAAAAAAAGGGATATAAGAAAGAAAAAGAGAGAGAGAGGGAGAAGGGGGAGAAGGGACAGGGATAACGTAAAAGAGAGTGGGTTCTCAAACTTTTTTTTTTTTTATGGTGATTTCCATTAACGGTCCGAAACATGGGATGCCATTATTACGGCCAATCCGTATACTTCAACCAGGAAGCTGTAAATGAATGGAGTTACCGTCTCGAAAGAATCTCCCGAGGAAAAGATATTCAAGATTAACTTGGCTTAACAAAAAGAAATGTAACCCTCTCCAGCCATCAAATCCACCAACGGCTGTCTTTATCTTTACCGGGCATGGTGGCTCAGTCGTTAGAGCGCCCGCCTCATGAACGGGAGGTCGTGGGTTCGAACCCCGGCCGAGTCATACCAAAGACTTATAACAATGGGACCTTCTGCCTTCTAGCTAGGCGCTCAGCATATTAGATTGGAGAAGGGTAGTAATAACATATTATGTTATGCAGGGCCCGCTGGAAGAACAGTTTCATAACTGAAGTGGCTACCCTGGGTAAATAAAAGTTATTATTATTATTATTATTATTATCAATGCACAGTTCCCCTCTGGTATTTCAAATATCACGAAATGTTACGCAACGCCATCTGCTTCCCGAAGTTTTCTATTCACTAGGTCGTAAAAATATGCAGGCATCGAGCTTTGAAGACATGCGTTGCACCACAAAAAATAGGTCATGTTCAGTGAAGATGTATTTAGCTATAACATATAAAATACAGAATTCCCGACATATGACCAATGTAACTTTCTATTAGTTATCAAATGCTTTTTTCGTGTTCGGATAGTTCTACTGAAGACAAAACCATTTCAACAAGCAAAATTGACAAAGGAAAATCGTGAGTTAGAGCTTCTCAAGAAGCCGAACCTTGATCCAAATGGACTGAACAACTACAGGCCCATTGCAAATCTGCCTTTCCTAGATAAGGTCTTGGAGAGGATTGTGGCTGCTCAGCTGAAGGCCCACCTCGAGAGATTTGGCTTGCTTCCTGTTCATCAATCTGCTTACAGGAACCACCATTCAACATAAACTGCTTCGGTTAAAGTCTTGAACGATCTTCTCCTGGTCATAGACAAGGGTAATGAAGCCGTGCCCATCCTCCTGGATTACACGGCTGCATTTGATACCATCGACCATACCCTGTTACTTCATCGCCTGGATAATGACTTTTTTATCACCGGAACTGTGCTTGATTGGGTACGCTCATATCTTCGCAGTCAACGTGTGATTATCAACGACACGCCTTCTGCAACATTTCCACTGATCTGCGGCGTTCCTCAAGGTTTCGTAATCGATCGGCCTCCATCTCTTCGTTCTCTACACCAGCCCACTGTCTAAGGTCATTAATTCTCACCAGGGGATTCAACATGCGATGTACGCTGACGACACTCAGATTTATATAACTTTTAAGCCTAACGGGAAGGATGATGCGACTCGGAAACTCAGCAGTTGCGTTGAAGATAAAAGCTCTGGTCTTCTAACAATAGACTTTGCCTTAAAGGTAAAGACCAGTATTGGAAACGCCCCAATTTCAAAAAATGAAATGGAAGCTCTCATTACCAATCATGTAAAAGAATATGTTTTGACTAAGACATGATGATACAAAATTTGCCGGGAAACCGCCTACTAATTCATATATTTGGTAAATTTGTTTCTCTCATGGTCTTGTGAGAGATATAGGGTAGTCCCATATACATCTTTATGTGTATAGTGCTTGTAACTTTACGAAGAATGGGCCAAATTTCTTATCATTTTGATGATTCCAGAACCTACGTTATTTGCCATATTTGTAATTTTCTTTAAACGTGCACTTTAAGAATAGGCGTAATAGTATGCACTGCAAGGACGGAATGTGAAAAGTCAGGCACGATTGGCGTTAAATCCTATAAGTTTGTTGGTTTAACATTAAAATATTTTTTGAGTTACGTATGTTGATTGTTGAATACAAATGATACATTGTGCTTAAAACCTACACCCCGTGTTTTGGTAGGGGAACCCGGGGCGGCAAAGTGGACCCCAAAAATTGGAACAACCAGAACAGGATTACAAAGCAAAGTATTTGGTTTATATTACTACCACTAACAAATGACACTAAACTATGTTTCTCAAATAATCAGTTTTTATTAAATGCTATGAACTTGAACAAAATATATAAAATCCACTTTGCCCTGGACGTCCGGGGCAAAGTGAAACACTATGTAACATATTCCACTATGCCCCATGCTACGATGTATACACTTAAGCTTAAGCCCATCTATCATTAATATGGCTTTCGTGATAAATCGGCATAAACTCAGTATTTTTAGCAGATAATATATTTATATTGTTTATCGTTTTTTATGTATGAAAAACGGATATTTTCCGTAAAAAGTACACATACTGGACGTATTCGCGCAACACCGGTCAGTCGGTCACAAACGATGCATCATCGTTGTAGTTTTATTGGCACATGAACTTAGGTAGATGGCAGCATAAACACAAATTTACCGGGCGTGTTTCACTTTGCCTCGCGTTCCACTTTGCCCCGGCAATCCCCTACTGCAGGGGCGTAAATCCCGGGGGGGTGGGGGGGGGCTGCATCCCCCCTGGCTTGAAGTAGAAGGGGATGGCCTGTACAATCATCCCCCCCCCCCCTGATATCATCCCCCCTGATATTACCCAAAAAAAGAGAGAAAAAAAGGAAGAAGAAGAAGAAGAAAAAAATGTGATTGTTTCAATTTCAGCATAATGCATGAGAAATGAGTTATTTTGTTAATGTATGTATAACTGTATAGCCTACACGTATACAGTATGTCACTATCATTAAGAATAGTTGCGCGACGTGCGCGAACAAGCACTTCATAAACTTCAGAATAATTTTTTGTTATTTTGCAAGGTATTATTATAGCCCAGACGTAAAGTGCGCCAGCGCGCGAGCGCTTAAAAAGTGCAATCATGAACAGTAGATGCCCGGCCCCCCCCCCCCCATTCAGTGTTATTTCGGGTCCGCGTATGCTCGTCCCTCCCTTTGAAAGCACCCCCCCCCCCCCCCACCCTATCTCAGGACTCCCAACATTTCTGAATCCCCCTTTAGCCGGCTTTTCGCTGGCTTTTCCTGCCTTGGAGACTCCCCCCCCCCAAATCCGGAACACTGCTAAATGTACCACACCCCCCCCCCCCAATTTCAGGTGAGCTCTAGTCGATCGAGGGGGACTGGGGGCCAATGTTTTTACTTTTCAGATTGAAGTAATCCTGAATGAGCTTTCAAAGCTAGCAGGAATTTCAGGAATTTGATCCCGGGATTTGATCAATTTTTCTATGATATTCAAGATATTTTATAACCTCCTTTTTACATTTCTCAGGAGTCCAAAGAGAGAGAGAAAAAAACCCACCCCCTTTTTAAAGAAATTAAGAGTCGAGAACGGTACAACGAATCGTCTTCTTTCTCTAATGATTTAATGAAACGTAAAAGCTTCGGAGGGGGGAGGGAAAAACTGAATTCAGATGAGGATTAAAAGTCGAGAACGGTACAACGAATCGTCTTCTTTCTCTAATGATTTAATGAAATGTAAAAGCTTAGGCGCTTCGCGCGGGAGGGGGGAAACTGAATTCAGACGAGGATTAAGAGTCGAGAACGGTACAACGAATCGTCTTCTTTCTCTAATGATTTAATGAAACGTAAAAGCTAGGGCGCTTCGCGCGGGAGGGGGGAAGGGTAAAACTGAATTCAGAGGAGGATTAAAAGTCGAGAACGGTACAACGAATCGTCTTCTTTCTGTAATGATTTAATAAAAACGTAAAAGCTTAGGCGCTTCGCGCGGGAGAGGGGAAGGGAAAATTGAATTCGGATGAAGATTAAAAGTCGAAAACGGTACAACAAATCGTCTTCTTTCTCTAATGATTTAATGAAACGTAAAAGCTCCAGCGCTTCGCGCGGGAGGGGGGGGGTAGGGAAAAACTAAATTCAGAGGTGGATTAAGAGTCGAGAACGGTACAACGAATCGTCTTGTTTCTCTAATGATTTAATGAAACGTAAAAGCTTCCGCGCTTCGCGCGGGAGGGGAGGGGGGGGGATTGAATTCAGACGAGGATTATTTTCGAGAACGGTACAACGAATCGTCTTCTTTCTCTAATAATTGTGCGTGCATGTATGTATGCATGTATAAATTTATGTACATGTGTTTGGGTATGTGTGTGTTTGTTGTTTGTTCGTTTGCGTGTGTGCGTGTGTGCGCGTGTGCGTGTGTGTGTGTGTCTGTGTGTGTTGTGTGTTTGTGCGTGCGCTATAGCGCGCGCTTGCGTAAATTAGTGTGGGCGTGTGCTCGTGCTAGTATGTGATGGCTATCGCCGATCACGCCCCCCCCCCCCCCCACTCCTCGGTACGGATTTACGCCCCTGCCCTACTGATATCATTCAGCATCTTAGTCGATCGTGTGAGTTCATAATTATGATTTATAGTGCCTAAAAGTCTTCAGTTAGTGACATTACGTGTTTTAAACTATTAAATGACATTAATAGAGTGACCTGCCAGTGTCACAAATAAGGTATCAAAACATGCCCATCTGAATGTAATTGAATGCCACATTACCTTGAGCCTTTAAACATTTTTTTTTTTAGGGACATTTTTATTGTTAAAGGCCGACATTTTCTCATCGCATGAGCGAAGGCTCATATATACATTTCCGTCAATGGGAGGACAACTTCCGCCCAGAACAGAATTTGCCTTTACCCATTGGCGTACCAGTGGTTGTAAGGATGAGAGGGAGGCTTGGGGGTAGTTCCACTCCAAAAGTGGAGAGAAAAAGAAAAAAAAAGAGAATCAAAAGAAAGAGCATTACAAAAAATAGAGAAGAAACAGAATGAAAGCAGAAAAAAGAAGAAATGGGTTTTCTGTTTCACATCTATTCAGCTCTTGCCACTTTTTTTCTTCGAATTGTATTTGTTCCTATGAACATCTACATGTATACGTCAAACAACCCCTTCCCTTTTCATTGACCTATAGCCTTCCAAAACCAAAACAGATTTCATTGTTCGTACTGTATAAATTTTTTTTTTAGAGTAGTAAGCCTAATCACGATCCAGGCGCTATATACAGTTGGTATAGAAATGTGTAATATCAGAAGAGTACGTCCTTTATATACGTAAATTACTGAAGTTTCTTAGCATTTCTCCTCCATACAACTTTGTGACATTTAATATCTAACCAACCCCCTTTACCAAAGCCTTAGATCTTATGCAATATCATGAAATTTCTTCCCGCAGCAAAAATTGTTAACGCCGGGAATGGCGACCATCCCGGGGATTCTGAAAGCTGACAACTGAGAACATGGAAATGCAATAACAGTTTAAAAACAAAGCACAATGTACATCGGCTTTGGAAAAAGTATGTTAAAGAGAAATAGAAAGAAGGAAAAAACGAAAGACGCTATATATTAAATGTTTCAATTGTAAAATCATACCAGGGGCGGATCCAGGAATTTCTTACCGGGGGGGGGGCACACGATGGAAAAGAGAACATATATATATATATATATATATATATATATATTTGTTTAGTCACAAAAAAATCGCAACAACTCAGCCAGCCGCTGAATAAGCGGGGGGGGGGGGGGTTGGGGAATGGGGAGGGGGGTGGGGAGGGGGGCGGGCGGTAAGAAGACTTTTTTTTTTTTTTTAAGGTCCCAAAAAAAATCGCAACGACTCAGCCAGCGGCTGAATAAGTGGGGGTTGGGGGGGGGGGGGGGGGGGGTCACGAATTTTTTTAATTTGACATTTTGTTCCGTTGGGGGGGGGGGTAAGGTCACCTTGTTAGGTCAGCCTTTGGCATATTTTTTATTTTATTTTTTTATTTAAAAAAAAAAAAAAATTGGCCGGGGGGGGCACGTCCCTGTTTTTCAGTACATTTTGGGCGAATTTAGGGCTGATTTTAACATATTTTTGGGGGCCGGGGGGGGCACGTGCCCCCTGTGCCCCCCCCCCCCCTCCCCCCCCTGGATCCGCCACTGCATACTTAATTGCAAACCTTAATACAGGAAAACTAACTTGATGTACCGTATAGAATTTAATTTCATTTAAGTCTCTCAGTTTAAAAAACGCTTGATTGGCGAAAAGGGATTTAGTGCAAGGACGAAATGGGAAAAGTCAGACATGATTGGCACTAAATTCAATGGGTTTGTCAGTTAAACATTAAGAGATTGTTAGTGTTACGTATATTAATTGTTAAATACGAAATTATACATTGTGCTTTTTACGTCAACCTCGTGTTTTGGGTACTAATATCAATGAGCATCTTAGTCGATCGTGTGGGTTCATAATTATAATCTATTGTGTCTAAAATCTTCATTTTGTGACATTATGTGTGTTTTAAACTATTGCCAAATTACATTAATAGAGTGACCTGCCAGTGTCATAAATAAGGTATCAAAATATGCTCATATGACCGTAATCAAATGCCTAAAACCCCTGAGCTTTAGGGGGCTCTGCCAATTTACGCTACGGTCTACATCATCGCAAATAATTGGAACCAGCTCTGGTTCCAAGGTTTTTTCTGACTTGTTTTCAATGACAGATCGTGCACGCGATCTTTATTTAATGGGTTCAAGCCAACAAAATATGTTTAAACAATCGAGACACAAAACATAAACGCCTTTATGAAACGTTCTGGAAGAGACCTCTCATGTCACTTGCCGCCAATTACTTTATTCGAACTGTGTTAGCTCGGCTATAATTGGATAACAAATTTTCAGGAGAGGACTCGACGCCTCATTCCACGATTCATTTTGCATTTAGCAGGAATTAGGCAAACAGTGAGTATAATATTTTTTTTTGCTCGTTACCTCTAATTTTGGTTGATCCCATCATTAGCTAACTATATAAGCTGTAAAATGCAAATGATATTATGTGATAAAGTGGCATGGGCATTCCACTCAACAAGCTATATCGTTGGAATAGAGTTACATACAATCCATGTATACATTGCAGAAATCCTTAGTTAATATCAAAAAAACAGTTTGAACTGTAATATTAGTATTGTGGTTTGATGAGAAGGTGGACTATACCCACATTAGCATGTATAAAGTTTCTCAAGTCTATATCTGGGCAAGGATAAGGCATTTTGGCTCTGGTAGCGCATGGAAATTCACCTTGTTTAAAGTTTTTCCCCAAAATTCCCCTGTAGGAAAGTGGACTTTGCATTTAATGATCCTAAAAAAGGGCCTTTCCTTTGAAGATTTGTTGTTGTTAAAGATCATGGTATTGATTAGCGATCTCACGTCGTTAGAGAACAATTCAACATTCGGACAATGTTTGGCAACTTGCATAATTTGCATAAACTTTTGAACTTTTTGATCAAAAAAATGAAATAAATGAAGAACATTTTGATTTTATGAATTACCTTTTAGAATTATTCCTGATACAAGAACTAGATTATTCCAATATAAAATAAATACACGATGCTTACTGGTAAATGCAAAGCTGGAAAAAATGAAAGTGATAGACAATGAAATGTGTTCTTTTTGTAAACAAGAGCCAGAAACGATTGAGCACCTGTTTGTAGAATGTTTATATCCACGAGATTACTTGAACGAATTTCTAAGATGGTGGCATACTAGATTTAATAAAGAAATGTTACAATTGACAGACGAGGCGATCTTGTTTGGGATACAAGACAAACATCATGCTCTATTCAATCATTGTATTATCATTGCAAAAAAAAACACATTATATTTATGTAGATCTCTTCAGATACTCCCTTCTTTTAATTTATTTCTTATTAAATTAAATCAAACTTACCTTACAGAAAAATATATTTGTTATTAGGATAGATCCATGCATAATTTTCGCAATAAATGGAATGTGCTAGAATTAGGATGATATAGTAACCTGTTTATGTTGTTCTGTCTTTTGTTTTCTTTTTTTAATCCATAATTTCGGTTTCTACTCATACCTTATTTATCATCATTTTGTACTATGATAAATATTTGAAATACATGTGTTTCATTTAAATTTGTATTAGGTATTGTATGAGAAGTTTTGACCGAATAAAAACAAAAATCTTTGAGCCCAATGTTCCATGATGATGCATGATACGTGTTTTCAGAGCTTCTGAAGGAAGTAGGATTCCCTTCTGATGTTTATTTTGTAATTTAATGTCATGTATAAATAAAGATCAGGTAAAGATCGGAATAGTTATCATGGAATATTGAAAATGAATAGGCCTACTGTTAAATCGAAAAATATATATCTTCTTCATTCATTCATTCGTTTTTTTATTATGTGTTCCATATGCAGGGTGGTCCCTACAGTACATAAAAACTGCTTTGCAAGATAGCCCTGTATTACATAATACAAATATTCCGAACATCTTCTTTCATCTCCGGGTAATCATAAAATAAGAACATTTCCATCCCATTATGTTTACTTAAATTAAAACAAATAAAAATGAGGGAAAGTGAAAATGAAATGTAAATTGTCCTAATTAACTCGCTAACGTCCGAAACTCCTCAACACTGAGTGGCGAAGATACCGGGCACACCAGTGAACAGTGAATGCAGGCTATATATAATCGGTAGATTCTACATGTGTTTTATTAGAAGTGCTGTGGTCGAGTGGATACGTCGCCGGACAGTCGATCACAAGGTTCGTTGTCCCGCCGCCGCACTAATGTCCTTTGGCAAGACATTGATCTACATTTGCAACACTCTACCCAGGTGAAGTAAATGGGTACCTGGTAGGAATGTATTCCTAGAAATGAAATGCTAGAGAGCCGAATGGCAGCCGTACTAAAGCCAGGATAATAATCGGGACTGACATGAGCGCTATACAAGAACCCATTATTATTATTTTATTATTAGCGATGAGTTTAAATGATTTTTATTTACTTTTTTTCTCCAATTATTCTCGGTGTCTTAGAGGAACTGAAAAATTAGTAAAATGTTCTTCTCATACAGCAAACGGGAAATGGGCGTTTCAAAACTGTTAAAACTTTACGATCGACGGTTTTATTTTTTCAAGATTCAAGATTCAAGATTCAAGCAAACGGGAAATGGGTTCGAAATATGACATCAGTATAGAATGATGTATGCCGTGTTCAAATCAAAACTGTTAAAACTTTACGATCGACGGTTTTCTTTTTTCGAAATCCGATCATAAATATCTTCATAATCAAACAGGCGATTGGCTTATAAAACTCATGGGATTCCTGATTGACCTAAAGGTTTATAATTATATATGATTGCAGCATAAGCTAAATCATTGATTTTGTTTCGAATCCGAGGCGAAGTTGATTTGATTGATTTGATTTATTTATTTCTGTTTGATTTTTTTTTCTTTTGCATTTTTACAAATATAAAACAAACAAAACATTGCAAATTTTACACATTTCAAAGGAATATGATGTCGAATAAAGTAATGCTGGCTGTAACTAATCGAAAACATCAAACAGGAGGGTTGGCATAGTATGCAAAGCTTGATAGCATGTCTACCCTCAATGGATACATAATAATACGAATATGGAGGAACAAATATTAGTAAAAGGAGAAAGAGAGAGAGAGAGAGAGAGGGGGAAGGGGAAAAGAAAGAGGGGGTGTTCATCAAGAATCATAGATGTATGTGGTACAATGTAGTTGGATTTCAATCTGATAAATGAAGTAAAAAAAGAAGATGCACATTGAATATTGGGTGGCCAACTTAGAATGTATTATAGAATGAGAAGACTCACGAGGTTTCTGGACAATATTAATACAAACGTTAGATCAGCGAGCTGGTTTATATAGACTGTAAACCTTTGTTTGTATACAAAACCGTTTTTAGTCAGTATCCCAAACAGGCCACTCTTTATTCGTATGTTTAATTTAGCTTTTCCCTTTAACTGAGGAGAAAATGGTCCAGTAGTATTTGATATTTTATATGTACTTTTAATGTTATTGGTTCCGTTTTAACAGTAACAACAATATAATACATGTACTGCCTTTAATTTTTTTCAAGCGTGTCAGGGGTCTAAAACAAGCTGCAATTGCAATATATTAGTCTTTTGGTTGACTGTCTAGATATCCTCATATGCTTTAAATATTTAATTTCAGAACAAAAACATCGAATAACTAAATAAGACAAACTGAAATTGGTTAGAAGGGAACGGGAAACTTAAAGATAAATTTCATTGGGCCTAAACAATGATACATGTAGTTTAATGACAATCAGATTTCGACCGTCACTCTTATGAACATAGGGAAAAAGGATACTGCGAAGAATGGACCGGAAGAAATTGTCATCAGTTATTCTCCTAATGACGATTTGCTTGTCTTGGGCCCATGAATTAGGTGAGTATTTTCTTTCTTTCTTTCTTTTCGTCTTAAAGTCCGGTCAACAAAGCGTCTCAATATATTGCACTGGTCATGTGATTACATTGTGAAAGAAACCACCTGAAACCAGTTGGGAAGGCTGATTTATATTTAATAGTAAATAGGAATTTACGTGAGATTTCTATAAACAAAAATGGTCGACATCTTTCGATATCCTTCTAAACTGACATTAAAAGTATACAAATGAAATTACAAGATAAAATAGGTAGTTCACAAATTCTATCAGCCGCCCCCCTCCCTTCTTCTCTCTCTCTCTCTCTCTCTCTCATTCTCTCTCTCTCCCTTCTCTCTCTCTCTCTCTTTCTCTCTCTCCCTTCCAGGTACAGGTTTGTCTAACGATGGTTCTCCCGTTCTCATTCGAGATCGACGCAACGCTGCGCAGTTCATTTTGATGATTGGCTTGGTCGGGTTGAATCCCATAGATTACGACGGATACGGCTGCTGGTGCGGGTCAGGTGGCCAAGGTTGGCCGGTCAGTGCAATAGACTGGTGGGTTGTAGTACGAAGCACTTTTCACCACTACCGATTACGCAAAACTTCAATATTATGTATTATTAGGTGATACATAAGGCACGTATCACCTCGTGATTTCGTCAAGATGTTTATTAGGTGAAACGTATGTATAACCTCTATTGATTTCGTCAAGGTTTGTGTTATTTTTATAATAGGTGATCTACGGTATAGGAATTATAATTACAGAGCAAGCGAATTAGGGGGTGTGGGTGATAGGCCTCCCGCGCGAAGCGGAAGCTTAGACGTTTCCTTAAATTATTAGGAAAAGAAGACGATTTGCTGTAACGTTTTCGACTGTTAATCCTTGTCTGAATGAAGTCCCCCCCCCCCCGCGCGAAGCGCGAAAGCTTTTACGTTTCATTAAATTATTATAAAAAGAAGACGATTTGCTATACCGTTCTCGACTGTTAATCCTTGTCTGAATTCAGTTTCTCCCCTCCCGCGCAAAGCGCGGAAGCTTTGACGTTTCATTAAATTATGAGAAAAAGCAGACGATTCGGTGTACTGTTCTAGACTCTTAATCCTTATCTAAATTCAGTTCTCCCCCTCCCGCGCAAAGCGCGGAAGTTTTGGCGTTTCATTAAATTATTAGAGAAAATAGATGATTCGTTGAACCGTGTTCGACTCTTAATCCTTGTCTGAATGCATGAAGCATCCCCCTCCCGCGCGAAGCGCGAAAATTTGGACGTTTCATTAAACTATTAGAGAAAGAAGACGATTCGTTGTACCGTTTTCGACTCTTAATAAGCCCTATTTGTCTGAATTCAGTTTCTCCTCTCGCGCGAAGCGCGGAATCTTTGACGTTTCCTTAAATTATTAGAGAAAGAAGACGATTCGTTGTACTTTTTTCGACTCTTAATAAGCCCTATTTGTCTGAATTCAGTTTCTCCTCTCGCGCAAAGCGCGGAATCTTGGACGTTTCCTTAAATTATTAGAGAAAGAAGGCAATTCGTTGTACTGTTCTATACTCTTAATTCAGTTCTCTCACTCCCGCGCGAAGCGCGGAAGTTTTGACGTTTCATTAAATTATTAGAGAAAGAAGACGATTCGTTGTACCATTTTCGACTCTTAATAAGACCTATTTGTCTGAATTCAGTTTCTCCTCTCGTGCGAAGCGCGGAAACTTTGACGTTTCCTTAAATTATTAGAGAAAGAAGGCAATTCGTTGTACCGTTCTCGACTCGTCTAAAAGAATTTTTCCCCTTCCGCGCGAAGCTCGGAATTTTGGGCGTTTCATCACAATATAGAGAAAAGAAGATGATTCGTCGTACCGTTGTTGACTCTTATTAAGCCCTATTCATCTGAATTCCGTTTCCCCCTCTCACGCGAAGCGCGGAAACTTTGATGTTTCCTTAAATTATTAGAGAAAGAAGACGATTCGTTGTACCGTTTTCGACTCTAAATAAGCCCTATTTGTCTGAATTCCGTTTCCCCCTCTCGCGCAAAGCGCTGAAACTTTGATGTTTCCTTAAATTATTAGAGAAAGAAGACGATTCGTTGCACCGTTTTCGACTCTTAATATGCCCTATTTGTTTGAATTCAGTTTCCCCTTCTCGCGCGTAGCGCGGAAGCTTTGAAGTTTCCTTAAATTATTAGAGAAAGAAGACGATTCGTTGTACCGTTCTCGACTCGTCTAAATGAATTTTTAGCGTTTCATCACAATATAGAGAAAGGAAGACGATTCGTCGTACCGTTGTTGACTCTTAAACCTTGTTTAAATTTAGTTTCCCCGAAAATTTTAAACCTCTGATTTCTTTAGCTGATATTATAGGAAAGTGAAACTTCGAGAAAATACAAGTATTGTAGTTGTAATCACTCTCGAAGGCGTCACAGCGGATAAAAAGTCACAGTTCGTAGGGAAAAAAACTTGTCGGCCGACCGACAAAAATATACATCTCACCGACTTCAAACTTCTGCATTGATATAGAACACGGGGATCGAGCAAAAATACCGACACAGCTGACCCGACACAGCAACATATTTATCCGTGTCTTTCTTGCTCCCTCGACGAGACTACTCCACGCAACAACCCCCTTCTCTCTGTTACTCCCACTTCTCCTCTCTCAGGCTCTTACCTCCCCTCTCTTTTCGCCTAAATGTTATTACCAACATTTTCTCTGATGTCTAAGCTTTAAGTTGATACCAGATTTGGCTGCCCGATTCTGCCCGTTAATATGTTAGAGCCGTTTTCCTTGCAACATTGCCACGAAAAATGTGTTTATTTTGGTCCGCGGTGTCAGAACATGTGTTACGCGCCCCCTCGCGACGTGATTTATGACCGCGAATCCTTCATGATACAGCAACGGACCAAAAAAACCCACATTTTTCGGGGCAATGTGGCAAGGGAAATCGGCTCTAATATATAATAATAATATGGTATCAACTTGAAGCTTAGACATCAGAGAAAGTGGTGGTATTAAAATCTAAGCGGTACACCGCGGAGATCTAAACATTTCTTCTGTATTTTTTAAAAACATGGATAATTAGTCTTTTTTTCAGTGAATTACCCTATAATATATCATGAAAATTGTGTTTCTATTAATTTTAACCCAATCATTCAACGTAATGAACTATCAGGAATATGTGAGAGCAATTTCATAACAATAACTTAAAAACTTCATGTTGAATGGAAAGATTTATAAAATAAGTCACTTTTGCACTAAAACTGTGAATATGTAGGATTTTGCTGTTTGAAGTAGTAAATTTATACCCTTATTGTGCATACCGGAATTAAATATTTCACTGAGGTATTCCTCTATGTATTACCTTTCAACTGGGCAAGAAAAAAATTGAAAAAAATAAATCACCCAAACTTAGTTTTGGCGCACTTTGGTTCCTACCTGGCCCACTGTGCGGCAGCGCAATTTTACCGACAATATCCTGACAGGTGGGGGGTGTCACACCCCCCCCCCCCCACCCCCCCCCCCCCCCTTTGGCGACGCCCCTGGTTGTATTGCCTTTTAGGTGCCAGAACATGGGTCGGTCGGTCGGATTTTTTTTTTTTTACTTTTTTTTTAACTTTTTTTTTTTCTTTCAAAACAGCGACCGTCGCCCGGGAAAAAATTAAAAACCGGGAACGTTGCCCAAATCTCGCTGGTTTCTAGCTGAAAGCTGGTACATGGTATATTCAAGTACCGTGCGAGGCTGGGGTCTACTTGTTTGCGCTAGTAGGATTCCGAATCTAATGGGCAGAAGACAATTTAAAATTTGGGGATAATTTGATGATTTAATGCATTCCCTCATAAAAATTATAAAAAACATGGTATTACCATGGTTTTCAATACCATGGTTACCATGGTTCTTATGGTGGATGGTAATTTGGACAAAGAATCATGGTAATTAACCATGGTACCATGCTTCTCGATACCATGGTTACCATGGTCCTCCCTTATTTAAATCGAGTCAGTAACATAAACAAAAATGAATATCAACAACTGTTAACATAAAATCACACAGTCACAGAGGCAGCTAGACATAACATCGATTAGAGTAATTTGTTAATTTGACGGTACTTAGCAGTATTTTATTTAATTGCTATATTGTAAAAAGGAATAGAACATTCAATTCTGCAAACAATGACATTACTCACAGCAGGGTTAATGTGTATGTAAATGTACAAACTTTGCTTTGAATGATATGCCCTATAAACCCATCAAGAGCTTACATCAGATTACATACATGGAATCGTACATACAAATTATTTAGTCTAGCTTATCCTGTCGAAGGTGTTTTTATGTCCCAGTTGACAATGTCATAAATGACTAGCCTATCTAGACATCAACTAGATCTATGTAGGCCCAGGCCCCCCCCCCCCCAATTTCTAAGATCGGTTGAAATTTGTTAGACCCCTCCCCAGGACGTCAATCAATTACATGTATGTGCCCCCCACCCCCCCCCCCCCCCCCACACATCAAACTCTGGCTACGGCCCTGTGTAGGCCTACATGTTGTTAATAAAGTACATGATTCAAAACTTACTCATACTGTTGTAGATAAGCAGGGAAAAAACAGTATTCGGCATGATTTTGCAGATCTAAAACGCCAACATTCACTCCCATGTCGAGCCCCGAAGCATAGTCACCGAGGCCCAAAGTTTTAACCAGTACCCCGAAAAGTAGGCAGGGTATATTTGTTTTATTTCCTGCTCAATATTTATTTTGTTATGAATTTAATTTAAAAAACATTTTAAATTTTAATAAAATGTAAAAAATACCAAAAAGAAATTATCAAAATTTAACATTTTCACAAGAGACAATTATAATGAAATTAAATTAAAAATAATAATAGTATGATATTTATTATAGTAGATATGTTCTTGTTCCTCTCTTCAGGTGCTGCAAAGCCCATGACACATGTTGGGATAATTCGGCAGACTATTACGGCAGCGAATGCGACGGGTATTGGACTGGGTACAGTCATACTATTTTCGGTAGCTTAAGATGCGGTGAGTACTCTACCTGCTTACAATAGAGCAAGTAGGACGCTAACTTTATGTAAAGAGTTACTAATTAATGCCCTTCTGGCTACCGACAAGAAATGGAAGTTTTAATTCCTCACAACCAGCATTATAACAACTCCTATTACAAGTCAGAAGGGCGATAACTTCATATTAAAGTATATGGATATTGGGTAACGCAATACCCAATTTTGGGTAGATTTTACCCAATTTCAGCTGCGTATTACCCAATAATTCTCAGTATATGTACATATTACCTAGTTTTCTGTACATTTGCGTTAAGTTGTACGGATCAAACATGCATGATCCTATTTTTCGCCCATATTAGGGTACAATTTTACCCAAATTATTGTAAGTAGTTTATCAATGAACACACTTCTGGCTACCAAGAAAAGTGGAATATATGTTTGTTTGTTTTTTATTCCTCACAACCATCATGGGTGCAGTCATTGAAGGATATTGGCATCAGTGCGGGGTTAGGGGGTCACCGTCCAAACTTGCAATTACGCATTTGGTTTGGATTGGTTTCGTTTTATTTTCCGTTTAAAAGACATACAATACTTTTGAAAATAAATGAAACAACTATTGGAATTCGAGGGCCCCCAAAAAAAATGTGGTCACTAGCCCCCCTCCCCCTCCCCCCCCCCCCCCCCCCCACCCCACTGAGCGTCTTTTCGGCCAGCGCGATTTTTTCAAATTTTTGAGAGCAAAAAAAAAAAAAAAAAAAAATAGTGCTCACTACCCCCCCACCCCCCCCCCCCCCCCCCCCGGTGAAAGATGAGACGCTCCATTCAACTCGGCTGCGCCTCGTTGAATATAGCGTCTCTTATCTTTCACCTCGTGCAAAATCCTGTACCATTGCACTCATGGCCATTCACTATTTGTATACTATTGGACGGTGAATAGTAAGCAAATGACGTCACAAACTCATGAGCAAGAACTCTGTCAATTCGTCTAGTGATTTACATAGGCCCTTTTCTTGCTATTTTGTTTTCATTACTTGTCCTTTTTCCGCGAACTATTTTTATTTCGTTGTCCGTATTCTTTTTTTTCTTCATTATAACCTAATTATTCTGTCACCATTATGTGGCGTTTGAAAATATATTGCAAATATATTTCTGTAAAAGATTGGATTTTACTATTGGTGTCGTTCTTTCTTTCGTTTTTTTTTAAAAGAGGATGATCCGGGCACGTGTAAGAGAACACTGTGCGAGTGCGACAAGACCGCTGTTCAGTGCTTTGCTAGAACCTATTACGATGCGGACTACAAGAACTACGACAGGGGTACTTGTTAAGATCCCGATTCAGCTCTGAACCTAACTCCAAGTTCTAGTCCTCCACTCAAAACGAGTGCTGGGATGTGTTTCATCGAGCTTTAAAATTGGTCTTAAAATGTATTGGATCAATTTTAAGGGCCTGTTTCATTATAAAAAAAAATGCCTTAAAATCAATTCTAAGTTAGGATGTGATCCTTATCAATTAAAAGATCAATGTTATCACTTTTCTTCCCATTATTGATCAGATATGTTCAGCATTTACTTGTTTGAAAAGTGTAAATAACTGCTATTCTGTTATTTTTGTGTTTTGTTTGGGGGGGGGGCCTTAACTGGGGTAGGGTGAGGGTTCTTTGAGCAAATCTTTGTTGATAACTTATTTTGTTTAGTATCATCACAGACACTGGCGTACTAATGGGGCCTAGGGGGCAGTTGACCCCCAAATAAAATTCAAACGTGGTTTATTTATAATTCGATACCAATGATTTACAAATGTTGCTGAAATGGCATGATTTTGACTTGAGCATCCGGGGGCTCCTCCCCCTAGTCCCCACCAAGGGCCCTTAGACGGGCCCCTGAATGCTGATCTGACCGTAATTACATGCCTAAAACGCCTGAGCCTTCGGGGGCTCCGCCCCTCGACCCCACCACGGCCCTCACGCGGGCCCCTGGATGCTCATCTGACAGTCATTAAATGCCTAAAACCCCTGAGCTACTGGGGGCTCCGCCCCTGAACCCCACTCCAATTATCGACCTGGCAGTGTCACAATTAAGGTATAAAAGTATACTCATCTGAGTGATCTGACTGTAAATAAATATGCCTAGAATACCTTAGCCCCCCCCCCCCCCCAATTGAAAACCGTTACGCGGGGCCTGCATGTAACATGTTAGAGTGGTGGTGATGCAGATTTTTTTGTATGCCCCCCCCCCCCCCCCCCGAACAAAAATACATTTTTTGCTCATTACGCCACTGGGAGTATCAAGAAAACCGTATGATTGAAGTCTATTTAAATTGTCAAAAATGATTGATTGCCGTTATGGTATTAATGAACCCAAACGTTTTTCCATTGAAACCGATAGCAATAGAGATAACCATAACGATCATAATCGGTTTTCTGAATATAATTAGGAAATTAAATGATGATAAATCATGTCTTTATCATAGATCATGAACAAACAACCAGACCCGTCAACACAGTGGGTTAGACGGCAGGTAATAATCAACAATATATGTATTAGAACAGTACAATAACAATAACAATACAAATTATATGTGTTAACAATGAGCACCAGGATAGAGAGCAAGGGAAAGGGAAAGGGAAGGGATGAAAAGGAGAAAAGGAGAGGAAAAACAGAAATAGTATAGTACAGAACAGTATAAAAGAAGAAGGTAGTAACATTATGTAACATTAACATTTTAAGTACACATGAAATGCAGAAGCCAGGGTAATAATCGGGAGCGCCAGGAGAGTCAAATCTGACTGACATGAGCGCTATACAAGAACCCATTATTATTATTTTTATTGTATTTTTTTTTCTTTCTTTGAGATGCATAAGCATGATTTATAAGATTTGTTTTAAAAAAGGGAATTTTTGAAGAAAAAAAAGGAGAAATGTTGAGTTTGTCAAATTTATGTTTAAATGTTATTGATTATTTCTTTGTATGACATTTATAGTCATTTCATGCATTTTGTTGTTATTTGTGGTTTTGTGATGTGGTTGTATTGATGATTACCGATAAGTTTAGTAACACGTCTTAAGAATCAAATTTCTCGGATTGGTGGAAAATCACCTTTTTTTATATTTTTTTAGATTTCAAACAAATTTTGACATTTGAAATATTGGGGCAACCGTCACCATCATAATTATATGCTACGATATTTTACTGATTTGGAAATCTCATCTTCTATATACAAATTAAAAAACATGTAACATTTAGAAAATGTTGGAATTTCGAGATGGAGAGTTTTAAACTGATGTTATAAAATATAATTTTTATGAAACGGAATATTTTCAAGATATAGATGAAGCCGTGAATAAATAAGAAGATATTTTATTGAATATTGCAGATAAGTATAGGCAATCTAAAAAAAAACGTGGAAATTAATTCTATGTACAATAATGAAAGAGAAAGACAGAATTTAAGAAAAGGCTAAATATTTTTTCTTCAAACAGACGAAAGTTTATGGAAAGAGAACAAACGCCTCCCCCCCCCCCCCCAAAAAAAAAAAAAAAAAAAAAAATCACATCTAAAAAAAAGAAAAGCTAAACGAAAGTATTATGAAAATAATGCCAACAATCAAGGTAGAAGTGATTCTTGCCCAGCAAACACAGAACGTTTTCAGAACGTTTTCAAAACGTTTTTATTAGGTCCTGTACGTCTTCGTCCTAAATGAACGTTTTAAAAACGTTTATATAACATTAAAGTTTGGACTTCTCATTTACGTCAAAGTTTAGGTTTTTGAGAACGTTTAAAAAACGTTTTTTGGACGTTACAAAATTAAACGTTTGGTATAGGACGTTTACAGAACGTTTGATATAGGACGTTTACAGAACGTTTGATATCGGACGTTTACAAAACGTTTGTGGACGTTACAAAATAAACGTTTTGTACATAACGTTCACAGAACGTTTTATATACGTCCAATTCAATAAATCAACTAAGATTTTTTTTAAAACAAATACCAGAATTAAGCATCATATTTTGTCTACGTCCAACTACTAAGGATAAATAAAAACAAATGAAAACAGATCACTAAAATACTGTAGGCGATTTCTTGACTAGAAATGAAAACGAGATTTGTTTGTTTTATCATATAAATGCATACACAATTCATAAACAAAAATACACAAGCAAAACATATTTTTATACATTTTACATACTCAATTTTATTACCGGTAATTTCAAATCATTTATCTTACATCTTTACACAACAACGAACGAAGCCGCCGCCGCCGAGGATTGATCGATGACGTCAGCGCAGTGCCCGGCTGCGAATATTTTTTTTACACGCTAGCCTGGCCAGTTTCGCCGTAATACTCGTAAAGGTGCGCTGGTGGTAAAGCCTACATGTAGGCATGCACTACCGCAGTTTAACTTGGTTGCTCTCTAGCTGAACGTTCGTTCGTTCGTGTCTCCTTAGATCAAGATTAATGTAAAGTTCCTAAATTAAATTAAAATAAATTAAGTTTTTGAATTCTATCGCCCGATGGCTGCGGTGGCCGTCTCATTTACAAGGGCCAGCTATGTCTTTATCTGATGATTGTCATGCATGATGTACATGTGTATCATCATGCACCTCGCATGTAGGTTGCTAGACTAATATTAGTCGTTTCCATGGTGTTTATCATAGAAATGGCCAGGCTAGCGTGTAAAAAATAATTGCGCTGCCCGGCTGCGTTATTGCCCGGCTAGCTAGCTAGCCGGCCATGTGCGTGAAAATTACATTGAGAATTTTCCCATTGAATACCGTGTGTGCCTTTGCAAGAGCTATCAAGAAATCCTGAACTATCTACCTAATTTGTGAGACTGCAACACCAATGTAAGTGATATTTTACCATTTTGATATCTGTTAGGTGTTTAAATGTTGTTTGAGTGAATTCGAGACGTGTAAAATGTGGGAAAACATTTAAATGAGTATCGGCTTGTGTCGTGACATGTCTGCATGTAACTCCGGGAAGCTCCAACACCGGCGCGCAGCGTCGGCGCGCCGGTGTTGGAGCTTCCCGGAGTTATACCCTTTTCTAACTGCACTCTATCGGAGTCACACCGATGAAAATACCGATTGAATTTTCCTTATGTAAACAAAGGTGAAACCGCAGTTTTCCCCCTGTCGGTTTCTAACTGCCGGTGAAATTCACTCGCTGTGGCGAGCCCTTGCCGGAAGTGAAGAATTATTACGTAATTATTAAGCCCGCGCTCCATCTAGCTAGCATGCAGCATGTTCAACCATAAGTCAACAAACACAGCTGGTTACGATAAAGCGCGCGTATACTGCGACCTTTGACGATTTTAATCGCTGTTTTAATCGCCTTTTTCTCCCGAACGTTTTCTAACTGCACATTTCATCGGTGTCACACCGATAGAATGAGAATTTCTCCTGCTCTTGAGCAGGAGAATTTAATCGCCTATTTCTCTTTTTTTCATCGGCTATTTAATCGCCTTTTTCTCCTCTGTTGCTTTCTAACTGCCAGTTTCATCGGATGCGTCCGGATGCATCCGATGAAAATCAGTGCAGTTAGAAAAGGGTATTAGTCTGCATGCTGCATTCATGCATTAGCGATAATAACGTGCATGAAAATTTACTTTTAACCAACCTGTGAGTGTGAATGCAATGTGATACATGCCAAACAAAAAGGCGTATGTTAACCAGACGCGTTACTGTTATTGTTGATTGTTGTATGATTGAATCCAGAATGATGTGAATTAACCCAACTTTCACCTAACACTATACATTAATACATGTCATGTAGCAGAAAGAGTTACTTAAAATCACTGAAAGAACTTGAATTTATTTCTGATATGGTAAAGGTCTACATGTACATTGTAACTGTAAGTTAGTCTAGTAGATCTATGACCGAGTGACTTAAAGTCTTCAGTGAAGATGGCCATGTGTTTCGGACTCCCCACACGTATCCGCACCGCTGGTATTAGATTGCGCGTGGCCATTTTGCCCACTAAATTTCACATTTCCAAACGTGAATACAGCCACACATTTGCACGGGAGTCAAAATCAGGGGGGGGGGGGTCTGCCTATCATTTGATAGGCAGACCCCCTTTTTTGTTTGTTCATTTGAAAGGGGGCTGGGGCGCAAGCTGGGGCGTGTTTAATAGAATTATCAAATAAAAAAATAATTAAATAAATAAAAAAATAAATAAAAAGGGAGAGGGGGGCTTGCCCCACGACCCCCCCCCCCCCCCTGCAGGGTCCGCTTGTGTCCGTGTTATATAGAATTATCAAATTAAAAAAAATAATAAAATAAATAATAGGGGGAGGGGGCTTGCGCCCCAGCCCCCTATCAAATGAACAAAAAAAGGGGGGGGGGTGGTCTGCCTATGTCCGTGTTGAATTGAAATTGAACAAGAAAACAAAATAAGAAAAACAAAATAAAGACTTTAGAAAAAAATGTTTAAGTGGATTTTTTTTTTTTTTTTACCCTTTCATCCAATTTTGATGAAATTTTTAGTGTTCTTGTTAAATTTTACTCTACTTTACATAACATCCAAATTTCAGCCTGGAGTACCACTTTAAGTGCTAACTTAACCCTAATAGCACCTGGGGGGGGGGCATAATGCCCCCCCCCCCCCTCGAGATTGTTCGCGACCATTCCGCCGCGCAATTTTTTTTGACCGCGCTGCTCGCTGACTTTTTACTTTCAAGTCTTGCGCATCTTTTGACACCATTTTCGCGAAAATCAGGAATACCGTTATGATGCTGCACGGCCTTTTATACACGCTCGTCCAAACGAAAATGGCTCAAAAACGTGATTTTGTGTACAAACTCAATGCAAATTGAGTTTTCTCACCTTATTCATAAAGATATGATTATTTTCACTTTCTTTGACTGAAATTAATTTATTATAGCACAATTATGCTTCTAAATAGTTCTATGATAAATTTTACGAAAAAAACACAACAAAAAAAAAGGTGGTAGCAAGGTCTGAAATACCCAGGTGCTATTAGGGTTAAGAGAGTTTTCTGAATACCACCCCTGCTGATATACACAACGAATCACCAGCATAAAGAATTTTGTTAGCATTTTTGGCCTGGACATTGTCAATCTCTAGGTGTGCATCAACATACGCTACTTGTATGAGTACAGTATAGACCACTGCCTTTGTTGTCGAGTGCTGCGCTGCAATTTAATTTATATGCTAGAAGGATGCTAGATGATGTTTTAACCCTAATAGCACCTGGGGGAGGGAGGGGGGGGGGCATAATGTACCAATTCATCAAAATTGAAAATTAACATGTTGAACTCAAAATGAATTCATAAAGCTTGAACATTTTTCAAAAATTCTTTTCTTGCTTGATATTTTTCTAATGTCTGTGATGTTTTTCCAGATATGGAGTGTGACCCTGAGCCACTTCGCAGAAGCCCGAGAAAGGCAGATAAGTCGAAGACTAAGGAACTTCCTCTCCCCAAATTGTCAACAACATCCATGATGGCCAGATTTGTCCCCTTAAGCCCGACGGGCCCAATCCAGAGGGGATCATCTCCATCTACAACTACATTCCCCTCTCCTTCGACTTCTCGCCAAAGCCAGCCGCCGACACCAAAAGCTAGAACCTTGGACAGTAAGTATTTACGTAGAGAATTTCACAAACAAAATATCTCTTCTCAAGAACTTAATAGTATGTTTCATAGGAGGTCAATTGATTAGATTTTGGAGTACAGCATATTTAAACTATAAACAAAATTTACTATTTTTAACCAAGATGCTACACTGATATATAAGAGAGAGAGGTTGTCAATATAAATACAACATCAAAAGTAAGTTCCCCCCTAAAGAGCCCCATCAAATCTTCCAGTGGAAAAATCAAGAAAAAAAACGTAATTTTTTGTTCATGTTGTGATCATTCAGCCGTTAAGTCACGGATGTCACTAATTTTCGAGAATCTGCTTCCTAACAACCCTAGCTATATCCAATGCTTGGTTTCAACTTGAATAATTTGTTATACTCGAAGATTTTATGGGGTTCTTTAGGGGGAAACTTTCTTTTGATGTGTTTAATTTTGATTTATTTTTATCAAAAAAGCAGGGGTATATTTTTCTGCAAAATTGCTTTCAGATTCTTTCTGTATGTGTTGCATTGTCTGATGCTTTGTACAAGTATTGTCATTGCAGCTTGGTGATGTATTCCTGAAATGCGATAGTTGAAAAGCTGTCGTACATATCAGTCACACTAAAATTACATACTCTTCTTAGCTAC
Source organism: Strongylocentrotus droebachiensis (assembly GCA_035222895.1). Taxonomy (NCBI): domain Eukaryota; kingdom Metazoa; phylum Echinodermata; class Echinoidea; order Camarodonta; family Strongylocentrotidae; genus Strongylocentrotus; species Strongylocentrotus droebachiensis. Next base: position 308,498 of record JAVYIG010001029.1, read on the forward strand.
CAAAATGACCTAATTTGTTAATGTATTTTTTTTACTCCTTTTGTTTTCCTAGACAATTTTCAACAGCAGGTACTTCAAAAACTTCAGAAGCTGGAAGATGTCCAGGCCCAGATAGTGGAGACGCTGGCAAACCTGGTTGCCAAATCATCAGTGGGTTTACGGGCAGGTCCTGCCGACCTGCAGGAGCCCTTTGCGGAACCGCTCAAGACAGGGAGTGAATTCGACTTGCTCGAAATGAGACTCGTAGAGTCTGATTTTAAGAAGAGAATGGTAAGTTTAAAAATACTTGCATACTAATTTGGCATTATTTGATCATCCATTCAAATGACTTTGTTTTTCCTTTTTGTACAGGTTTAATTATCTAAACCTGAAATATCCTGAGTTTCTGATTTATACATGCCTTGATTACTTTATAGCCATGTTTAAAAAAAAAGTGAAAGCCTGTGAATTTTGCAAATGATAAATTAATGTTTACCGCATCAGGGTGAAGGTTTTAGCGGAGAAACATTCATAATAATGTCTGGAAATGAGACGGTTGGCTCCTATTTATGTGAGAATCTATGGCATTGTAATTGATAATGGTTCTTTTAATTTCAGATCAACTACCTGAGTCTAGTCGGCGGGCGCAATATTGCCCAAACAAGTCGGCGTATCATGAAAAAGCTGGGGTCAAATAATCTTTGGTCAGATTTCAACGTGAATGGGAGGAAGGGGAAGCGTGGTCTGAAGTCAACAAGATTTGTTCCCGTCATTGTCAGTAAGTAATCAATTAGTATATGATTAGCCAATTTCAATTTTATTTTATATGTTTCTGGATTCACCCGATGAGTTACAATGATTGGTGATCAATTGGACATTGATGGTCTCTAGCAACCTTGCTGCCTTTGAAGTCGCATAATAGCATTGTTTTCTGCTTGTAAGGTAGCTGTTGAATTTGGCCTCTAAGGAGTAGCTATGTTTTATGCCCATCTGAACAAGGAATTACTTATGTGAGAGTGTGCAGATGTGTATCCATGTATTTCTTCATACAAAAATGCCCATTTTTGCAAAACAAAAAAAAGGGGTGGGCCATAACATGGGAACCGACATACCATTTTGCCCTAATACATTTGAGAGGAGTGTAATGATATTGATTGTCCGAATTGCCATGGAATGACCCATTTGTCATTTAAGGTGTGTAATGTATCGTCTTATTTTAATGTGTCATCAAAAATAATTTTAATATAATGATCCATGGCGTCTGCACTTACGTCTTTCAGGAGCCTGCATGAAGACCGACCAGGGCGCCAAAGAGATGGAGATTGAAGAAGTCGTAGGGGACTTTCTCAAGCGAACCCCATTTCTTCCAGGAGGAAAGAAATGGAAGGTAAATTCCTTTTACTTTTGTTTGTGTTTTTATTTTTTATTTTTTTCTCTTTATATTATGTGGATTTCTATCAAAATACAAAAATATGTTGCAAGAGAATATCAGATCAATTTACTATTTCAAAGGGCATTCAGCCTTTTTTGACCAATTTTTGTTTGGACATTAAAAAAATGTGTATTTCAAAGTTATCTTTTGATTGAATGAGTGAAAATTCTGGTGTTACGTGTATGTTCCCTTTTAAAGGGATAGACCCAATATCTGTAAAACAATATTGTAAATGAAGCACATCATTAGTCCAGTTTTGCCCTTGTTGATAGGGGTGGCCGGATTCACCTCACTGCCACCCTAGCTTATCCAGACGTCAGTTTTTAGGCATTGGTCTCGAGACTTAATATTTTGTGGACAGGCAATAATATTTACTTATGTGCAGCCTCTTCAGATATAATTTTGGTTCATAATTTACATTATGCCAGTTTGTCACCAAATGAGCTTGTATAGGCGCTGTTTTTAGGGAGGGGGAACATCATGCCCCCTAGTTTTTTTATGGTTTAGTTGAAATGAACATTTAATTTATAAATAAAGGTTGTTTGCTCTGATTTGCAGAAACCTGATACCGATGGGGCTAGAGTTCCAGCTGTCGCTGCCGAAGATGTTGCCAAAGATGTTGCTGCTGTTGCAGATGCCACTGAAGACGAGGAGGAGGGTGTCATGGAGAATTAAAAAGGATAAACGCTGATGACATCTGTTCTCGATTCGCTATGTAGTTACATACTGGCTTCTGATAAAACTCATTTATAGAACAAATCTGGACCTAACTACAAAATCTTTGGTGGATCAAAAGGACAATATATTAAATGGTATTTGAGACATATACAGTTCTCATAAAGGTTTTACCGGAGGTCAATCACACCAATTATGCCAAGTTTTCTTTGTCATTTAGTTGGTACATGTTTTCAGTATGAATTAACAACATCTTTCAGGAATCAAAGAGGAAATTACAGGTTCTATAAATCACTCAAGTTACTTTTGTTGAGTGTGCTGTAACCAAAAATGCTACATATGTGCTGCCAAATTCTTAACACTAGATATATTTATAGTCTTGCCTTTTCTCTAAATAGCCCGGTAGATTTGAGTTTTCATACTTGCCAGTTATATGACATATTTTCAACTTGTATCTCATTAATGTAAATAACTATGTGTTGATTATGATGGATTTTGTTTTTCATGGAAGATGAAAGTTCTAATGCTGGCTTCTGATAAAACTCGTTTATAGCACAAATCTGGACCCGACTACAAAATCTGTGTGGGATCAAGAGGACGATATAGTAAATGGTAAAACTATACAGTTCTCGTTAAGGTTTTACCAGAGGTCAATCACACCAATTATGCCAAGTTTTCTTTGTCATTTAGTTGGTACATGTTTTCAGTACAAATTAACAACATATTTCAGGAATCAAAGAGGAAATTACGGGTTCCGTAAATCACTTGAGTTACTTTTGTTGAGTATGCTGTAACCAAAAATGCTATGCGTGTGCTGCCAAATTCATGACACTAGATATATTTATAGTCTTGCCTTTCCTATGTATAGATTGGTAAATTTAAGTTTTCATACTTGCCAGTTATATGACATATCTTCAAATTGTATCTCATTAATGTAAATAATTATGTGTTGATTGTTACTATGTTATATGATGGATTTTGTATTTTATGGAAGATGAAAGTTCTAATGCTGGCTTCTGATAAAACTCGTTTATAGCACAAATCTGGACCTGACTACAACATCTGTTGGGGATCAAAAGGACAATATAGTAAATGGTAATACTATACAGTTCTCGTTAAGGTTTTACCAGAGGTCAATCACACCAATTATGCCCAGTTTTTTTTGTCATTTAGTTGGTACATGTTTTCGGTACGAATTAACAACATCTTTTCAGGAATCAAAGAAATTACGGGTTCTATAAATCACTCAAGTTACTTTTGTTGAGTATGCTGTAACCAAAAATGCAATATGTGTGCTGCCAATTGTTTTACACTAGATATATTCATAGACTTGCCTTTTTTATTAATAGATTGGTAATATTGAGTATTCATACTTGCCACTTACTATAATGACATATCGTCATCTTGTACATTTTTTTCTTGTAAATAACCATTGTATCTGTGGTTTCAAATGGACCATCCCAACCAAATTTCTGTTGGCTGTTTATAATCTTATTTAAGTCTATTTTACGCCAATTTTTCAACCGTATTTCTCTAGATTTTCTCCTTGTGATATCACTTGTCTATCACCAGCCTGAAATAGACGTCTATTGGATGTTCGTATACCACATGGTGTTATGAAAACTTTCAGTTGTGAATACTTTATCACCACGGAAACCTACAGAGAACATTGTATCTTTTTATAAGTAACCTTGAAATACATGTACTATTATTACCAAGTCTTTGAACATTTATTTATGTTTGATAATAAAATCCTGAAATCGATCAAATGTGTGACCCAGTATTTATTTCATATACCATTTGTATTTGTTGAACATTCTTAACACTTTTGCAGGACGTTCTTAAATGTTTGTTGCGCATTCTTTCAACGCCCGAGACATTTTCAGACATTCTATAAAGGTTTTCTGAACAATCTCCTAAAACGTTTTATGAACGTTTTAGACGTGTTTTAAAAGGTTTTTTAAACGTTCTTAAAACGTTTGTAGACCATTTGGACGTTTAGAAAACGTTCTATAAACGTTCCAGACGTGTTTTAAAAGGTTTTTTAAACGTTTGTAGAACATTTGGACGTTTAGAAAACGTTTTATAAACGTTCCAGACGTGTTTTAAAAGGTTTTCTAGACGTTCTTAAAACGTTTGTAGTGCATTTTAACGTTTTAAAAACGTTTTAAGAACGTTCCAAACGTTTTTAACAACGTCAACAATATATTTAGAACGTTTTCAAAAGGTTTTTGGACTTTTCGAATGTCTGAAAGGTTTTTAAAGGTTTTTTTTGGGTTCTTTTAACGTTTAAAACACGTTTTTAAAACGTCCAATAAAACGTTTTAAATACGTCGAAAACCTACCACATTTTGACGTCCAAAAAACGTTTTCACAAAACGTCCAAAAACCAACTTGGAACGTTTTTAGAACGTTCAGAAAACGTCCAATTGTTAGTTGGGTGGAGACTGTTTATAATGTAATTGTTGCAAATGAAATTGTATTTTATCCTTTTCCCTATATCTTCTGCTGACACTTTTCACATAACAACCGAGTGTATTTAATATATTACTAATGTAGCCAATAACATATCTAGTGACGATTTTAAGAGATTAATTTCAATAAATATTAACCATAGAATTGTTTTATATTCGGACTACTTAGTACGTCAAGCCATGTTCGTATGTTTCAATAGGTGACGCTCAAAGCTGTCGAAAATGCGTCAGGGTGACTTTCAAAAAAGAAGTGGGTGCATGATATATGAATGATGATAATGTGAATAGCGGTGTAAGTAATAGTGTGGATAACAGAGTGGATGTGAGTGTGGATAACAGTGTGGATGAGAGTGTGGATAACAGTGTGGATAAGAGTGTGGATGAGAGTGTAATTAACAGTGTGGATGAGAGTGTGGATAAGAGTGTGGATACTATTGTGGATAACAGTGTGAATGAGACTGTGGATAACATTGACGATAAGAGTGCGGACAAGATAGTGGATAATAGTGTAAATAACCGTGTGGATAATAGTGTGGATAAGAGTGTGATTAATATAGCGTGGATAACAGTGTGGATAAAAGTGTTGATACAAGTGCGGATAAAAGTGTGGATGATAGTTTTGAAAAGAACCTGGATAATAGGAGGGGAAATAGTGTTGACAATGGTGTGGCTGAAATAGTGTGGATAATAGGTAAACAGTAGTAGCTGACATGATTGCAACTACTTTCGAAACATCCGCAGTAAAACTGTAACTAGCAAGATTAACGTAAATTTGTGGAGGTCAGGATATTCACATATATGCTTTTTAGTGTACTAAAGGTTTAGAGTAGCCTTACATCCACACTACCAAATATGGCCGCCATTTTCGAAACTGAAATACACCCTTACACGGTTAAGGCCGCCATTTTAATATGCGCGTAAATTTAATGGACATGTTTTGGTCGAGTGACTAAAACTATGAAATTATAAATTCAATTATGTTAGCAAGCCATAATAGTCAGTCATATAATGGATAGTGAATAATCAAAAGTCCACAAGAGTGGACGAAAGCTTGCCTACTAAATGTTAAGGTTGTTAAAAGCTTAAAGGGACTGGGTAACATTGCTCAGATTAGAGAAAATAATAGTGCTAAGGTAGTGACTTCAATGCTAGATGTACAATTAAAAAAAATGGGAAAAATTGATCTGATCGATACCTTAATTCTCTCAACTTTACAATTTCAATTTAATTATATTCTAGGTGAATGAAAATCGTCACAAACAAATGAATTGGCTCTATACAATTTCAGACATTTAAGTGTTAACAGATTTTTAAAAGCCTATCTTAAGTCTTATATTCATGGCAAAACGGTTGGGGAAATTTCAAAAATGGTTGGGAGAATTTTCCGTTTTTAATAGAGGGTGTCGCACAATGACGCCTTCTAAGAAAACCATAAATATCTTGGTGGTTCGAGAAATTTTGTCAGGATTGTTTGCATGTTAGAGGGTTAGTACAGTTGAAGGAGTATAATAAGTAACATTTCATACACAAATTACGCAGTTTTTTCAACAACTTTCTACAATGTTACCGAGTCACTTTAAACTACAACAAACTCACACTCCGCTCCTGAGAACAATCTTTACCAACAAAGAATTGTCTTGAGGACCAACTTATAGTTATAAGGATGGGTTCCAAGGGGCAGAGCCTTTGCCGGGGGGGGGGGGGCTAGTTCTGGAATTTTCAACAATTTAGAAAATTATAAAGGATTAGAGTTGCCATGAATTTGATACCGTATCTAATATGGCCGCCAAAATGATCGTCAGTCTCATATGAAGTAATGGCCGGAGTGAATTACTATATACAGTAAAACTGTAATTATTGATAGGAATTAAATCATGTTTTAGAGATTAGGACAGTCATTCGTATGGTTTGAATAAATATCAAGGATAAGACTAACCTCATATGAGAAACCGTACTTAAGATGGGCCGTGATATTTGGCAGTTTTAACATTTGATTTATTAACAACATGCTATAATGTTGTCAATTGGCCTTCAATTGTATGCTCTTTCAAATTTGACACGTAGTTTTTCCTTATCACACAAAAACATTGTGTAGCGCCCTCTATACAAAAACTCAACTATCCTTCAAAAAACTTCGTATTATACAAAAAAAAAAAAAAATCAGGTTGTATAATTTCTTGCTATTTTGGACACCCCATCGTCAACACTATTTCCCTTCCTATTATCCAGGTTCTTTTCGATACTTATATCCGCACTATTATCCACACTCTTGTCTACACTATTATCCACACTGTTATCTGCACTATTATCCATACTCTTATTTACACTCTTGTCCACACTCTTATCCACACTCTTATCCACACTCTTATCCTCACTATTATCCACACTCTTATCCGCACTTTCATCCACACTATTATCCGCACTATTATCCACACTTTTATCCACACTATTATCCACACTCTCATCCACACTATTATCCACACTATTATCCACGCTGTTCTCCACAGTATTATCCACACTATTAACCACGCTGTTACCCACACACTCATCCACACTGTTATCCACACTATTATCCACACTCTCATCCACACTGTTATCCACACAATTATCCACACAATTATCCGCACTATCATCCACACTATTATTCACACTCTTGTCCACACTCTTATCCACACTGTTATCCACACTATTATCCACACTATTATCCACACGATTTTCCACACTATCATCAACACTATTATCCACACTATTATCCACACTATTATCCACACTATCATCCACACTATTATCCACACTATTATCAACGCTGTTATCCACACTATTATCCACACTCTTATCCGCACTATCATCCACACTATTATCCGCACTATTATCCACACTTTTATCCACACTATTATCCACACTCTCATCCACACTATTATCCACACTATTATGCACGCTGTTCTCCACAGTATTATCCACACTATTAACCACGCTGTTACCCACACACTCATCCACACTGTTATCCACACTATTATCCACACTCTCATCCACACTGTTATCCACACAATTATCCACACAATTATCCGCACTATCATCCACACTATTATCCACACTCTTGTCCACACTCTTATCTACACTGTTATCCACACTATTATCCACACTATTATCCACACTATTATCCATACTATTATCCTTACTATTATCCACATTGTTATCCACACTACTATCCTTACTATTATCCACACTATTATCCTTGTTATTATCCACATAATTATCCAGACTGTTATCCACACTGTTATCCACACTATGAACCAAACTGTTATCCACACTATGAACCAAACTGTTATCCACACTATTATCCACACTGTTATTTACACTATTAATAGTAAGGATAATAGTGTGGATAATAGTGTGGATAATAGTGTGGATAACAGTCTGGATAAGAGTGTGAATAATATAGCGTGAATATAAATGTCATAAAAAAGAATTACTCAATAACATTCTAACATAAATTTGACAAAACTCAACATTTCTACTTGATAAAATCTCTTTTATTTTGGTGAAAGGAAAGTATTTTTCCCATTTTGTGGCAAAGAAATATTTGTTTAACCTAACAATATTGAAAACAAATCATTATTACCATGCCCCAATGGGAATCATTAAAAAAGAAAAGACATATTAAGTAAGAACAGTTTGCATACTCCTTGTAAGAAGCCTAATGCCCAATTTACACATTTCGTTGTATGAAACATACACACATTATTATGAAAGGATATTTTTTTTTCTTTTCAAAAGCAAACAAATTATTTATCATCTTTTCTAATCAAAATAGCTCTTTGTCTCAATATTTTTTCCCTTAAAATAAAGATGTAGATAGATTAAAGAGAACACTAGTGTGTATATTAACAAAATCAATGATAAAATAGTTCTAAATTCCAAATCTAGAATGCAGAGCCTGAATTTCCTGCAACATTATACTTCATATGAAATATCAGGCAGTCTGCACTGTAAAATATAATTTGTTCATTGGTAATTTTTACGTATTTTTTCCATCTAGAATTTACTTGAAAACATTAGTTTTGCCACTTACGCACTAAATTTAAGTCTTGCTAACTCAAACTTTCAATTTAGTAGAACATACGTGGAATATTTAAGTAAAATCAAATACATAAGAACTTTAAGTAATTTCAGCTTGTATTCATTTAGTAATTTTAACTCAAAATCAGAAATTATACGTATTACTCAAACAATTTATGTTGATTATTCTTATCTTTTTAAAGTAAGGACCGATGCAGTGCGTAATAGAAATATTTACTAATTTATGAATATTCATTAAGACCAAATTAAACTCTTTTTTGAATAAAACAATTCTTTTTTGTGGTTGAATGACAATTTAAGGACTTTAAAACATTTACTAATTCATTTAACATGGCTAAGCAAAGACAAGACAATTTTTAATTGTTACCCAGTTCAAAACAAATAAAAACTTGATATTTCAGGAAATTGTCAACCAATTTTCCTTTTAAGATGCTACGATCAAGTATATATCAAATTTGGAGCCTTTCATTATGTGTCGAATCTTAATCTTAAATAGAAGTAGTGTTAGTGATTAGTGATTAATCTTAAATAGAAGTAGTGAATGATTAGTGGATGTTACTTGTTAGATTAGATGGGTACCAAATCGTGCAATATGTTATCCTATCATAGCTTTTTTTTAATTATCTAAAATGATAACAATACTTAAATTATTTACGTTAATGTAACTCGATTTAACTGAGTAAAAATTTATTTAGCAAAATAAGTAAATTCTACTTAAGATGCCGTAGGTAATATTTACTTAATAAAAATAAGGCAATTCTTTTCCTCAATTTTATTGAGTTATTTCGACTATTATTTGTTTACAGTGTACAGACAATAGCTCCCTTTCCAAACTCCAAGCAAAAGAGACACAACGATGAACAGATCTCGGTTTCATGGACTAATCACTTTCTTTTTCAACCTCTACTTCCAGTAAAAACAGATTTTCATTTTTTTCTTCCTTTGAATCATTTAAAAGTGCTCCATTCAAAGTTCAAGAATTTTGCCGTAAAGTATGCTGCTATTGATGTTATGAGAAGAAGAAAACGGGGGCAATCATCAAAAGTAAAATAGGCAATTCAAAAAGTGAAAATAAAAAAACGCACATGACATGCGGGACAAACGCACGTTGTCTAAATAAAAAAGGGATTTTATCAGATTTTTTTTTTTTAAGGAATTTTTTTTTTAAAGGCCATATTGCCCCAACGCCACCCCGCACCCCCTCTGTTATTGATCCCGCCTGGTTTTAACTGTGATGATACCCCAAAAAAGAAGTAATTAACAAAGATTTGCTCAAAGAAGGGGGTCAAGATAGGAGTAGGACTAGAACTTGGAGTTGGAGTCAGAGTTGGATCTGGATCTTAACAATTCCTCCTGTTGTAGCCGCTGTACCCCTCATCGTAAGACGCTCGAGCGAAGCATAATGCAGCTGTCCTGTCGCACTCGCACAGTGTCTGCAAACACGGCGAGTTCAAATAAGCGTCTTTTTTTTTTAAGGGGGGAAAAGGGGAAAAAAAGAAGAAAAAAAGAACGAGACTATGAGTAAAATCTAATCTTTTACAGAAGTTTGGAGAAATAAAACCCATTCATGATGTGTCGGACTCCAGGGTCCCTTTTTCGAAATATATTTTCAAACGCCAAATCTGGTCACAGAATAATTAGGATATAATGAAAAAATAGAATTAAGACAACGAGATAAACAAATTTCGCGGAAAATAGGTCAAGTAATGTAAACAAAATAGCAAGAAAAGTATTTTTCAAAACTACGGGCCTATGTAAAGCACTTAACGAATTGACAACTCGCTCATGAGTTTGTGACGTCATTTGCTGACTATTCACCAATTGTTTTATATAAATTTCACTTGCTTCCAAGAATCTGCTTCCTTAAGCCCTTACCTAAGTTAAAAGTCAGGCTTATTATAATCGTGATAGGGTCCATGTTACAAATGACATAAATATTTCCGACATGTAAATATTACAATTAGAGACATCGGTCTCTAATAAAAAGATAAGCCATTTAGGGATGCACCCTTATCAATTCGATCATCCTCGTCATTTTGAAAACGAGAATCAGGTACAAACATTTCTTGAATAGCCCAAAGCGTGCAAATAGCCCAGGGGATAGAGGCCAGGGGGCACTGATTTCCTCCAACACAATCGGATGATGGGAAAAGGGGGGAAACAAGACAATTGCGACTGCGTCTCCAATATACCTCCGCCTAAATTCAGTTGAAATCAAGGCTGGAATTATTCTTGGAATATTACAATGAGAAAAAAAAGTCATATACTTTCACGTCAGTTGATCTTTACGACATCTGACCTTTGACCTGAAAATCCCAAAATCTGATTATTTGTCTCCCTACAGTGATGCATATAATAATAAGTTTTAAATTCACAGCTTATTAAGTAGCTTAAAATAGTCATTGATTTTGTCATAACATGGTTAACAACTCTTTAATTTCATGTAAATTGACCTGCTGACCTGTGAAATTTGACCTTCTTTTTCCTAAAATCTAATCATTTTGTCTCACTTCGGTGATTAAAGTTCATGGCACAAGTCGTACTTAGCACATTGCAATAACAGGGCTAAAACACCGAGGGTTAGACATATAATCGTACCGAGCTTGCAGTTAAGTCCAAGCCAAACCAAATGCGTATTTGCAAGTTTGACGGTTACCCCTTCCCCTGATGTCAGTACCCTTAAACGACTGCAACCCCGAATGACGGTTGAGAGGTATAATAAAAACACACACATTGGAGCCAGAAGTGGGTTTACTGATAAACTACTTACTGTAAGTTTGGTAAAATTGTACCCTAATATTGACGAAAAAATAGGGACAGGCATGTTTGATCGGTACAACTTAACGCAAATGATCCGAAAACTAGGTAATTATGTACCAGATACCGGGAATTATTGGGTAATACGTAGCTCAAATTGACCAAATTCACACAAAAATGGGTATTAGGTTAACCAAGATCCACTTTTTTTTAATTTCTTTTTTTTAGAGAGTATGCTTTAATAAGAATTTATTGCCCTTCTAACTTTTAATGAGAGCTTTTCTAATGTTGGTTTTGAGGAATAAAGATCTATCTTCCATCTTGTTTTGGTAGCCAGAAAGGCGTTTAACTAATACGTCTTATAATAAGAGTTAAAGTCCTTCTTGCTCTACTGTAAGCCGGTTAATGGTACTCACCGCAATTTATTTTAGGGTACCAAGTCGTAGTCCTGCAGGCAACTAAGGTATACTCGTATGAAGACCAATACGCGTTGCAATCGCCGTTTTCTATGATGCCATCATAACATGTGTCATGGGCCTCGCAGCACCTATACAGTAGAGAGGAATAATAACAACTCTACGATATTTACTATTACATGTATATCCTGCATCAAGAGTTTATTGGCTTTTGATTAGTTGAGAGCATTTTAACTATTTTAAGGTTGCTCTGAAAAAGTACAAGTGGGGAGTAGAAGTACTATTTTAGAGTACTATCTTGGAGTTGAAAAAAGAAAATTGTTTTGAAAAATTTATTTTATTAAATTATCCTGCATACAAAAATATCGGATTTTGATTGGTCGAGAGCTTGTCACATGACCAGAAATATTTCAGCTATTTAAAGGTTGCTCTAAAAAAGTACTATTTGGTAGTACTATATCGGAGTTTACATTTTTGTGTGATTATTTTTTCTTTGAAATCTTGAATTAATAATTTGTTTCTATTTTTAATTCTTTTTTTAATAAAAACTGTGATTTTTTAAATCTAAAATTTTCTAGATTTCAAGAAAAAAATGCCTAAAAAAATTTAAAAAATAAATAAATCGTAGGCCTATTTCTTTTTTATAGATACACATTTGATGCAGGATTTAACACAAATATACCGTGCCGTCTTTTCGGTGACTCCAATGGTACCATTTGCTATTGGAGTCACCTCTTGTGCATAGTTTTAACAAGAACCTCTCAAGACAGTGTATATTGGAATACTATCACTATTACTGCTACTACCATACTACTGATAGAGTAATAGTTCTACTGCTACTAATGTATGACTTCGGGAAGGTGCTGCCTACTAAGATGTCATTGGATATGTTTGTGGAGCCACGTCCTTACGGAACACGGTGACAGCTTAGCTAAGCTTAGGTACTAATACTACTAGTGTAACTACTACTACTACTACTACTACTACTACTACTACAACTACTATTAGAACTAAAACAACTACCACTACTTCTACTACTACAACTTCAACTACTTTGCTACTTGCAACTATTGCTACTACTACTACTACTATTACTACTACCAGGCGCGGATCTACGGGGGGGTTTAGGGGGTTTAAACCCCCCCCCCCCCTTGGGCGGCCCAAAAAAAAAAAAAAAAAAAAAAAAAAGGGAAAAAAAAGAGGAAAAAAAGAAAAAAAGAAAGAAAAAAGAACGCACGCTGGAGAGAAACCCTTTCAAGTGCAAATATTGTGAGAAGATATTCAACTCATCTGGTAACTTAACCAAACACATGATAACTCTGGATATAACTGTGTATTTAACTGTTAATTGATTTAAAAAGACGTTATCATGCACTGCTTTTTATGGTCTCCATTGTGTTAATAGATGCCAGGAAAACATCACTTACGGGGTTCAAATAAACACCCCAAAAAAAATCGGCTCGCCGCTTCGCGGCTCGTGGACGATGCTCCGCATCGTCATTATTTTATTTAACTGTTACTTGATTTAAAAAGACGTTATCATGCACTGCTTTTTATGGTCTCCATTGTGTTAATAGATGCCAGGAAAACATCACTTACGGGGTTCAAATAAACACCCACAAAAAAATCGGCTCGCCGCTTCGCGGCTCGTGGACGATGCTCCACATCGTCATTATTTTGGTCAAACCCCCCCCTTAGCAAAAAGCTAGATCCGCCCCTGACTACCATTGATACTACTTCTACTACTACTACTACTCTACTACTACTACTACTACTACTACTAATACTACTAATACTACATGTACTACTTCTACTATTGTTATACTGTTGCTGCTCCTGCTGCTGCCACTATATACTCATACTACTATTGGTACTACTATAAATTCAGATCGCCGAGGAAGTGATAGTTTGTCATCGCCCGAACCAAAAGGTGATTATTTGCTTTATATTCCACATCGGAAACATTTCACTTCTTCATTTAGGAGCAACAAGTCATCAATTAACAGCTAGCAAGCGGTGTAACGTACACAGTGCATGCATGCAGTATGGTGGTACATGGTGTGACCATATAGTTCGCGCGTGGCAAAAGGCCGCGTACTAACACTAAAAGCGCTTAACCCTTACTGTACTGGGGGTGGGGGGGGGGGGGCTGGGAGGCCCCTGTTATTCCCACAAATGTAATAACGCCCACAAATGTAATAATTTCACCCACTAATGTAATAACCACTTTACCCACAAAAATTAATGTAATAATTTTGAATCACCCACAAATGGAATAAAGACTTTACCCACAAATGGAATAAATTTGAAGGGATATTTTGTCGAATTTGTTCAAAACTAAACCCCTGTAATAAAGCATGGGTATAGCTAACTACCACCTAGCTAACTACCCCCCGGACATCTATCCCCAGTCAACTACCCCCTCCCGGACATCTACCGCCGGACATCTATCCACGGACATCTTACCCCATCCAACTACCCCCCCCCCGGATATCTACCCCCAAGCCAATTAAGGTAGTTGGGGGTAGTTGCCCGGGGGTAGTTGGATGGGGGTAGATGTCCGGGGGTAGTTTTCAGGGTGGGGGTAGTTGGCTGGGGGTAGTTGGAAGGGGATAGTTGGATTGGGGGGTAAATGTCCAGGGGGGTAGTTGGCTGGGGGTAGATGTCCGGGGGTATTTGACGGGGGGTAGATGTCTGGGGGGTAGTTGCCCGGGGATAGATGTTCCGGGGGTACTTGACTTGGGGTAGCTGTCCAGGGGTAAATTTTGTGTTAGAAAAGAAGTTTCATATGAATAATATGTTTCAATTAACATTCAAAAAGTGGAGTCTGACAATTTTTTTGTAATGATTCTAGTTCCCTGTATATTTCCAGATTTGATATTCATAAATGCGTAATTTGCGTATTCATAATATATGCAAATTAACCTATGCATTCTCAAGTATCATAAAGATAATGTAACCTCATGAATTTGAGATGAAGGAATACATTTTCAACATTCTTCACAAGTCTACAGACAAATATGTAGAGTTTTCTGTAAAATGCATGAAATTAGCATTTTGCATAATTAATTAGGCTGTAACGACAAAAATTTGCATATTAGGGAAAAACTAATTATACCATCTTGTTCCTTACGTAAATATCTACAAACATGCAAATTTTCGTGTTAATCGGATTTTCGACGGCCGAGATCATAGGGGAGGGCCTCCCGGAACCCCCCCCCCCCCCCCATAATATATGCAAATTAACCTATGCATTCTCAAGTATCATAAAGATAATGTAACCTCATGAATTTGAGATGAAGGAATACATTTTCAACATTCTTCACAAGTCTACAGACAAATATGTAGAGTTTTCTGTAAAATGCATGAAATTAGCATTTTGCATAATTAATTAGGCTGTAACGACAAAAATTTGCATATTAGGGAAAAACTAATTATACCATCTTGTTCCTTACGTAAATATCTACAAACATGCAAATTTTCGTGTTAATCGGATTTTCGACGGCCGAGATCATAGGGGAGGGCCTCCCGGAACCCCCCCCCCCCCCCCCCCCCCAGTCACGAGGTGCTCAAAATAGCCCAGTACAGTAAGGGTTAAAGAGGAGAGCAATACGCAGCGTATACAATTAAAGTGCGTTGCACTGTGTAGATAGGACTTCTATCTTCAGTGAAAGTGCGTTGCATGTATAGATAGTAGCATATCTACACAGTGTAACGGACTTTTTGCTTCTCCCAGCAATGATGGGCGAACAATCTTTCATCACGTGATTTACTTTTGACCAATCGTAGGGCAAGATTCTTAGTATGTGGAATATAATACACAATAATGATGATGAACAATATTGAAAATGATGATTGGAATGATAATAATAAAAGATAACATATCAATATATAATTAACAAATAATATTATCTTTAATTAAAGGAATTATATTATTAACAATTATAGTAAAATCAATACAAATAATACAAATTATCAAAATGATACACAATAATAATACAAATGATGATATTAATGATGATAAAATAACAATAATGGCCTAATGATAATACTAATACTAATATAAATAATGATGATAAGGATGATGATAACAAAAATACACTTTATAGTAATGATGATAATAATCAAAATCAAAATAATAATGATAATATAATTCCAATATAAAAAAATGGTAATGACGATATCAATGATTAAAGAAGAAATCATGATAATAATATTAATTATAATTAAAAAAACTATGCTAACAATAATATAAATAATAATAATATCAATAATGATAATAATACATGATTATGACATTTTGCGTAATCGGTAGTGGTGGAAAGGGCTTCTTACTACTACCAACCTGTCTACACTATCCACCGCGTCACCGCCCCCACCGAACCCGCAGTGGCAGCCGTATCCATTGTAATCAAAGCAAGAGCGATTGGTGGCGCACTTAATCATACGAGCGAACTGACAAATACTCCGTCGTGTTCGAATGAGAACGGGAGAACCATCGTGGGACGAATCTGTACCAGGAGGGAAAAGAGGGAGAGGGGGAGAGGGAGAGGGAGAGAGCGAGTGAGAGGGGAGGGAAAGAGAGAGAGAGAGAGAGAGAGAAGGAGAAAGAAAATGAGGAGGGGTGGAGAGGAGGGTTGAGGGATGGCGCAGAGAGAGATAGAACAAATATAGAGAGAGGGAGTGGAGAGAGAAAGAGAGAGAAAGAGAGAGAGTGAGAGATGAAAAGAAAGAAAAATAGAAATATATATATATAGAGAGAGAGAGAGAGAGAAAGATAAGAGGGGAGGGTGAGTGACAGAATTTGTAAACCGTTATATCTTTAAATGTCAGTTTAGAAGATTATTATAGTAAAAATCTCCCCTGAAAACTCAATATTGCTCTTCAAATGCTGCTACATATTTGAAGAAAAAGCTGAAAAGTTTGGACCAAACATTCTTGCCACGTGTGTTTGTGCGCGCGTGCGTGCGTATGTGCTTTGTTATGGAAATTTGGTTAAGGAAATACACATTTTAGGGTTAGTTATTCATCAGATCAAAGACTAAAAGATGATTTGAATTATAAAGAAATTCTAAGTAAGATTTTTAAAAATTGCTTGGTGGACACAAACAGATTTAAGTACACTGACGCTCATAACGTTGGAATATTTTTTTTACCCCAATTTATGGAATTATTTCGACAATGATTTATTCCTAATAGATCTAGATAATAGTATACATTCTCAGATTTGATTGAATAATAATTTGCCAGTGTTTGTTTTGCGTGACTGCTAAAGCATGTGTATGCTAATATGCTTATGAGTCATAAATGACAGTAATGAGGATTAATGCCCCCAAAAGTGCACTAATGTAGCACATCGACACGGTTTTGATCATGGGGCCTCACAGTTACGAGGCCATTGCTTTTCCTCTGAACCATGACTGTACGCAGCGGGGGCTAGGTAAGGGGCAATTCACACAAATAAAATAAAAAAGAAAATGCTATAAATTTTCAATATTTCATTGCATTTTACCCCGGTCCCCAACATAAAAAAAAATATCTGTACGGCCATGCATTATGTTTGTATTTGTATTAAACATTTGGAGTAATAAAACAAAACTACTAAACACAAATTTTAAACAAACAATGGGTGCGCGCGTGCGGTTGTGTGAGTGTTTGTGTTTGTGTGTGTGTGCGTGTGTGTGTGTTTATACACAAACAAACTTTTGATGAGGTTTGGGTTTTGGGAGGACAATTACTGTTCATTCTGTAATAAAGAGAAAGAGTCGTACTTACATATATTTCTTAACTGCACGAAAGTTAACTGTAATGGCGGTTTGTATTCAATATTTCGGCTTGGCTAAATTAAGATATATGAAATTGGGGATATATTCATGGGATTATCTGGTAATTCGGATAGAAATAAATGTGTGAATTCTTTGATCGTATTCATCAAATATGTAATCTTCCATTGTAGGGCTCAAAGCCATGTACCTTCCAGTGTGAAGATAACAAAATATATATATCGGAATTTATAGAGGAAGAAAAAAAAATTAGCAGTGAAGGTAGGCAAGTTGAATTTGCACCTACACAAGAGGGAAGAACTAAAAGTGAATAAGGATATGAATGTGAACATGTATGATGTGCCCAGCGCTGTGCGCGTGTGAATCTGTGTGTGTTTGTGAGGTGCGAGCGTGTGAGTGTGAATGTGAATGTATACTGGGGAGGGGGGGTTGAGTAGTACAAGGGGTGGAGGGGGTAGCGGGAGATTAACGGAGGGGCATTGTATACAAATATATATTATGTTATTTTTCATGAATGATGGTACGTGTAATAATTAAGTATCAGTATGTTATTATTATCATTTGAAATGTGTTGTGATTTCATTCCATTATTCTCCTTCTTTGCTCACTTCTTGTGAATAATTTATTTGTGCTATGAGAAAAACGGTGAAGATTGGTATTTGTATGGAATCATTTAAATGGATTTTTATGTAATGATTTATTTTTGAATGAAAAATAGGAACAAAATAAATATATATACAATGTCCAGAGGACTGATAAAGACTTGGATGCCAATGCAGTGCAGGGTAACTAGCTGGATAAAAATGTATACACATGGTAGCTCTCAATCCTTTTTGTAGCATTGATGGGTATTGCAATGTCAGGTGCAAGATTCGAAAGGAATGGCATCGATGATGGATTAATGATGTTCATTCTTTTTTGTGCATCTAATCAATGTGCATGAGTGTTTCATTTTATGTACATCTAATCAAAATTTGTTTAGGTATCATAGTGGATTCTTATTTTGTTTCATCAAAATGAATTTGCAAGTGCAAGCATATGGCTCAGACGATCTGACAGCACTCTTTAAGAATATTTAGGAAGGGAAATTGCATTATCCACTCAATTAAATATTATTTCCTAACGATTTGGCTAACTATCAATAAGAGGGAAGTTGTATGGGTTCAGGCTGTAATCCGTTAGGATGTTAGGTATGTGTGTTAGATGCATGGGTGGGTGTTGTTGTGTGAATGGCGTATTTGTACAGTGTTTTTTGTGTTGGGTGGATAAGTGTTAAGTTTGGTGTGTTCTTGTGAGTGAGGATGATTGGCTGGAATTTATAGAGAAAGAAAAATACTTAGGAGTGAAGGTAATAGGCAAGTTGAATATGCAACTACACAAGTGGGAAGAACTAAAAATGACCAAGGATATGAATCTGTGTATGTTTGTGAGGTGAGAGCGTGTGAGTGTGAATGTGAATGTCTACGGTGGCGGGGGGGGGGGGGGGGGAGTTGTCAAATGGTTGGAGGGTGGCTGGAGATATTAACGGAGGGTGCGTTGTATACAAATATGTATTTATTTGACAAATTTAGTGATTTCATTCCATTAGTCTCCTCCTTTGCTCACTATTTTGTGAATAATTTTTTGTGTTATGAAAATGAAATGAAGATTTGTATTTCTATGAAATTATTTACATTGGCTTTTTTATGTAATGATTTATTTTGAATGAAATCTCTAATAAAAATAAATATGGAAAAAAAAGTGTGTGCGTGCATGTTGTCTCATATCCCCATTTTTTTTTGTTTTTTAGCGAGATTTCGACTTTCCTTTTTTTCCCCACGTCCTATTTACTAATAAATATAAATAAACCTTCCAAACTGGTTTCAGGCTGTTCCTTTCACAATGTAATCACATGACCAGTGTACAATATACTAAGACGCTAGTTTGACCTGACTATAAGTCGAAAAGAAAGAAAGAAAGAAAGAAAACAAAAAGACTCACCTAATTCATTGGCCCAAGACAAGCAAATCGTCACGAGGAGAATAAGTGATTTCAATGTCTTTCGATCCATTCTTCGCAGTATCCTTTTGTCCTATGTTAATTAGAGTGACGGTCAAAATATGATTGTCGAATTAAACTACGTGTATCATTGTTTAGGCCAAAAGAAATTTATCTTTAAGTTTATCTTATTTTGTTATTTGATGTTTTTGTTCTGAAATTAAATATTCAAAGCATAATGAGGATATCTAGACAGTCAACCAAAATATTAATATTTTGCAATTACAGCTTGTTTTGGACCACTGGCATGCTTGAAAAAAAAAGGAAAGGCATTAAATGTATGATATTGTTGTTACTGTTAAAATAGAACCAATACCATTAAAATTACATATAAAATATCAAATAATAGACAGGCGCGTAGCCAGGGGGGGCGGTGGGGGCGGTAATTTTGCAATTACAGCTTGTTTTGGACCACTGGCATGCTTGAAAAAAAAGGAAAGGCATTAAATGTATGATATTGTTGTTACTGTTAAAATGGAACCAATACCATTAAAATTACATATAAAATATCAAATAATAGACAGGCGCGTAGCCAGGGGGGCGGTGGGGGCGTTCGCACCCCCCCCCCCCCAAAAAAAAAAAACGCCGGCCAAAAAAAAAGAGAGAGAAAGAGAAGAAAAAAAGTAAGAGGACGAAGGAAGAAAAAGGGTAAAGGAGTCGAGAACGGTACAACGAATCGTCTTCTTTCTCTAATGAATTAATGAAACGTCAAAGCTTCCGCGCTTCGAAAGAGGGGGACTGAATACAGATAAGGATTAATGGTTGGAAAAGGTACAACGAATCGTCTTCTTTGTCTAATTATACGTCAAAGCTCCCGCGCTTCGCGCAGGAGAGGGGGGGGGGGGGGTGGGGGACTGAATTCAGACAATGATTAAGAGTCGAGAACGGTACTTCGAGTCGTCTTCTTTCCCTAATAATTTAATGAAACTTCAAAGTTTCCGCGCTTTGCGCGGGAAGGGAGGAAACTGAATTCAGATAAGGATTAAGAGTCGAGAACGGTAGGGCTACATCGAATCGTCTTCTTTCTCTAATAAATTAATAAAACGTCAAAGCTTCCGCGCTTCGAATACAGATAAGGATTAAGAGTCGAGAAAGGTACAACGAATCGTCTTCTTTGTCTAATAATACGTCAAAGCTTCCGCGCTATGCGCAGGAGGGGTGGACTGAATTCAGACAAGGATTATGAGTCGAGAAAGGTACAACGAATCGTCTTCTTTCAAAGCTTCCGCGCTTCGGGAGCGCGCTACGCGCGCTCTTTAAGTAATTCGCACGCTTCGCGTGCTCACTACCGCCCCCCTAAAATGAAATCCTGGCTACGCGCTTGAATAATACTGGACCATTTCCTCCTCACTTAAAGGGAAAAGCTAACTTTGCCTCGGATTCAAAACAAAATCAATGATTTAGCTTATGCTGCAATCATAATTATAAACCTTTAGGTCAGTCAGGATCCCATGAGTTTTATAAGCTAATCGCCTGTTTGAATATGAAGATATTTATGATCGGAATTCGAAGAAAAAAACCGTCGATCGTACACGTTTAACAGTTTTGAAACGTACACCGCAATACATCGATACTGATGCCATATTTCGAGCCCATTTTCCGTTCGCTGTATGAGAAGAACATTTTAATCATTTTTTAGTTCCTCTAAGACACCGAGAATAATTGGAAAAAAGTAAATAAAAATCGTTTAAACTCGTCGCTAATAAAACACATTTGGGGCCAGTCACCACGAAATGAGTCCAGTGTCGCATTAGGCTCAATCGTAGTAATAGCGATGTATAGTGTGTATGTACTGAAAATTGACCCCCCCCCCCCCACCCCCCCCCCCCCCCCTACCACATTTAAGATTTTTCCAAAAATCGACTTATTAATGTCTTGTAGTTTATGTCCCCAGAGCTTAGGTCACGAAAATATCTCCTTCTAACATTTTTGGGCAAATAATATATAGGCTATGTAATCTGAAATTATCACGAAAATGATGCATTTTTAAAGAATAAAGCACGATTTTGTTTATAAAGTCCAATTAGGTTTTTGTTCATATTTCTGGATATAATTTATCAATTTTAATGTGTGACCCCTTAATTTAAAACTTACTTAATGTAGATTCATATAATACTTAAAAACAGGAATACATTTTTTGACCAACTGGACTCATTTCGTGGTGACAGCCCCATTTAGAATCTACCGATTATACGTAGCCTGCATTCACTGTTCACTGGCGTGCCCGGTATCTTCGCCACTCAGTGGTGAGAATTTTGGGACGTTAGCGGGTTGATTAGGACGATTTACATTTCATTTTCATTTTCCCACATGGTTATATGTTTTAATGTAAGTAAATATAAAGGGATGGAAATGTTCTTATTTTATGATTGGCGGGAGATGAAAGAAGATGTTCGGAATATTTGTATTATGTAATACAGGGCTATCTTGCAAAGCAGTTTTTATATACTGAAGAAACCACCCTGTATATGGAACACATAATGAATAAACGAATGAATGAATAAAGATATATATTTTTCGATTTAACAGTAAGCCTATCAATTGCCAATATTCCATGATAACTATTCCGATCTTTACCTGATCTTTATTTATACATATAATATACATGACATTAATTACGAACCAAACATCAGTAGTGAATCCTACTCTCTTCAGAAGCTCGGAATACACTTATTATGCATCATCATGGAAAATTGGGCTCAAAGAGTTTTTTCTTTAATCGGTCAAAACATCTCATACATAATACAAAATTAAATGAAACACATGTATTTCAAAAGTATAGTTATCATAATACAGAATGATGATAAATATAGTATTTTAATTTTTAATTTAATAAGAAATAAATTAAAAGAAGGGAGTATCTCAAGAGATCTACATAAATATAATGTTTTCTTTGCAATGATAATACAATGCTTGAATAGAGCATGCTGTTTGTCTAGTATCCCAAACAAGATCTCCTCGTCTGTCAATTAAATAGAAGAAGGGAGTATCTCAAGAGATCTACATACATATAATGTTTTCTTTGCAATGATAATACAATGATTGAAGAATAGAGCATGCTGTTTGTCTTGTATCCCAAACAAGATCTCCTCGTCTGTCAATTGTAACATTTCTTTATTAAATCTAGTATGCCACCATCTTAGAAATTCTTTCAAGTTATCTCGTGTACAAAAACATTCTACAAACAGGTGCTCAATCGTTTCTGGCTCTTGTTTACAAAAAGAACACATTTCATTGTCTATCACTTTCATTTTTTCCTGCTTTGCATTTACCAGTAAGCATCGTGTATTTATTTTATATTGGAATAATCTAGTTCTTGTATCAGGAATAATTCTAAAAGGTAATTCATGAAATCAAAATGTTCTTCATTTATTTCATTTTTTGATCAAAAATTTCAAAAGTTTATGCAAATTATGCAAGTTGCCAAACATTGCCCGAAAGTTGAAATTGTTCTCTAACGACATGAGATCACGAATCAATACCATGATCTTCAACAACAACAACAAATCTTCAAAGGAAATGCCCTTTTTTAGAATCATTAAATGCAAAGTCCACTATCCTACAGGAGAATTTTGGGGAAAAACTTTAAACAAGGTGATGTTCCATGCGCTACCAGAACCAAAATGCCTTATCCTTGCCCAGGTACAGCCTTGAGAAACTTAATACATGATAATGTGGGTAAAGTCCATCTTCTCATCAAACCACAATACTAATAACAGTTCAAACTGTTTTTGATATTAACTAAGGATAAGGGTTTCTGCAATATATACATGGATTGTATGTAACTCTATTACAATTATACAGCATGTTGAGCAGTCAATGCCCATGCCACTTTATCACATAATATCATTTGCATTTTATAGCTTATATAGTTAGCTAATGATGGGATCAACCAAAATTAGAGGTAACGAGTAAAAAAAATATTATACTCACTGTTTGCCTGATTCCTGCTAAATGCAAAATGAATCGTGGAATGAGGCGTCGAGTCCTCTCCTGAAAATTTGTTATCCAATTATAGCCGAGCTATCACAGTTCTAATAGAAGTAATTGGCGGCAAGTGACATGAGAGGTCTCTTCTGGAACGTTTTATAAAGGCGTTTATGTTTTGTGTCTCGATTGTTTAAACATTATTTTTGTTGGCTTGCACCCAGTAAATAAAGATCGCGTGCTCGATCTGTAATTGAAAACAAGTCAGAAAAAACCTTGGAATCAGAGCTGGTTCCAATTATTTACGATGGTGTAGACCGTAGCGTAAATTGGGGTGGGGCTTCCAGGGGGCAGAGCCCCCTAAAGCTCAGGGGTTTTAGGCATTTGATTACGGTCATATAGGCATATTTTTATACCTTATTTGTGACACTGGCAGGTCACTCTATTAATGTTATTTGGCATTTTCCCTTTTTATTCCCCAATGACTTGATTTCCCCATGCCTTTGCCCAGGTTATATGATTTGTATCATATTGCGTGCATGACATTTCACAAAATCGTTTATGAACTTTGAAGAATTTATACTATTTTCTGAATATTGTTTATTCATAATTTTTGAATTTTATATACATAGTTTATAACAAATTCACATTTTTCATGATTTAACTGGAAAAATTACTCTATATTAGTCCATCCACACAAAAACTTATTACTATCAATCTAACTTGGATGCTGGTGTGAAGAAATAAGATTCTTAGAAGAAAATAGGAAATTTATATCATCAATATAAAGAAAATAATTAGTGGATAGTGAGGACATGACGTCACAGATTCATGAGTGAGTTGCCAATTTGTCTAGTGATTTTCAAAGTTTTTAATGTCATTAAATATTCATAACTTTCTTATTAGTTATCCGATTTTTCTCAGACTTTTTTTGATTGGTTAGTCTGATTTTTCTGCTTCTATTGTAGGTAAGTCATTTTTGGAGTGGACTTGGGCTTTAAGATATAGCGTCTTTCATTCTTTCCTTCTTTCTATTTCTCTTTAACATACTTTTTCCAAAGCCGATGTATATTGTGCTTTGTTTTTAAACTGCAATTTCATATCCATGTTCTCATTTGTCAGGTTTCAGAATCCCCAGGATGGCCGCCACTCCCGGCGATAAGAATTTTTGCTGCGAAAAGAAATTCCATGATATTGCATAGGATCTAAAGCTATGGTAAAGGGGGTTGGTTAGCTATTAAATGTCACAAAGTTGTATGGAGGGGAAATGCTAAGAAACTTCAGTTATTTACGTATATAAAGGACGTACTCTTCTAATATTACACATTTCTATACCAACTGTATAGAGCGCCTGGATCGAGATTAGGCTTACTACTCTCAATAAACCATATACAGTACGAAAAGTGAAATCTGTTTTAGTTTTGAAAGGCCAATGTCAATGGAAAGGGAGGGGGTTGTTCGACGTATACATGAAGATGTTCATAGGAACAAATTAAAATGTAAGAAAAAAAGTGGCAAGAGCTGAATAGATGTGAAACAGAAAACGCATTTCTTCTTTTTTCTGCTTTCGTTCTGTTTCTTCTCTAGTTTTTTTTAATGCTCTTTCTTTTGATTCTCTTTTTTTTCTTTTTCTCTCCACTTTTGGCGTGGAACTACCCTCGAGCCTCCCTCTCATCCTTTCAACCACTGGTACGCCAATGGGTACAAGAAAATTCCGTTCTGGGTCTCTTAAAAAAACTGAAATGTCACCTTATGGCGGAAGTTGTCCTCCCGTTGACGGAAATGTTTATGTGAGCCTTCGCTCATGTGATGAGTGAATGTCGGCCTTTGACAATAAAAAAAATCCCTAAAATGTTTGTTTAAGGCTCAACGTAATGTGGCATTTAATTACATTCAGATGAGCATGTTTTGATACCTTATTTGTGACACTGGCAGGAGAATCTATTGATGTCATTGTTCAGTAGTTTAAGGGTGCGTTCAATCGAATTTTCGAAGCTAGAATCACAAACATGAATCACAATTCAAAACGCCGTTACAAAAAGCAAGGTCACTGCGGTTTGCGTTCAAGCGATTTTTCATCAACGCTGATTCTAGCTCATTGCGAGCCAAACCACTGCGCATCACACTGCGCAGTATGGCCCAGGAACTTCGGCGCGCGCTTTCTGGAATTGTTTACGGCCGACTGTCGACTGCTGTTTTGAGCATAGATCGCAATAATAAGACAAAGAATGAGAAGGTGATAGAAGGAAGAAACAAAGGATAACATAAGGAAAGACAGAAAGATAAAGTCGATAGAATGATTAAAACAAAGAATAACATAAGAGAAGGTGAAAGAAGGAAGAATCGAAGAATAACATAAGGAAAGACAGAAAGACAGAAAGACAGAAAGAGCGAGTGATAGAATGCTTAAAACAAAGAATTACATAAAAGGTGATAGAAGGAAAATACAAAGCATAACATGAGAACAGAAGGAAGAAACAAAGAATAACAAAAGAGAAGGTAATAGAAGGAAGAAACAAAGAATAACAAAAGAGAAGGTAATAGAAGGAAAAAACAAAGAATAACATACAAATAGAAGGAAGAAACAAAGAATAACATAAGGAAAGACAGAAAGAGAATGTGAAAAAAGGAAGGAACAAAGAATGACATAAGGAAGAACAGAAAGAGAAAGTGATAGAATGATTAAAACAAAGAATAACATAAGAGAAGGTGAAAGAAGGAAGAATCAAAGAATAACATAAGGAAAGATAGAAAGAGAAAGTAACAGAATGATAAAAACAAAGAATAACATAAGAAAAGGTGATAGAAGGAAAAGAATAACATAAGAATAGAAGGAAGAAACAAAGAATAACATAAGGAAAGACAGAAAGAGAAATTGATAGAATGCTTAAAACAAAGAATTACATAAGAAAAGGTGATAGAAGGAGAAAAAACAAAGAATAACATAAGAATAGAAGGAAGAAACAAAGAATAACATAAGGAAAGACAGAAAGAAACAAAGAATAACATAAGGAAAGACAGAAAGAGCAAATGATAGAATGATAAAAACAAAGAATAACATAAGAAAAGGTGATAGAAGGAAAAAAAACAAAGAATAACATAAGAATAGAAGGAAGAAACAAAGAATAACATAAGGAAAGACAGAAAGAGAAAATGATAGAATGATAAAAACAAAGAATAACATAAGAAAAGGTGATAGAAGGAAAAAAAACAAAGAATAACATAAGAATAGAAGGAAGAAACAAAGAATAACATAAGGAAAGACAGAAAGAGAAAATGATAGAATGATAAAAACAAAGAATAACATAAGAAAAGGTGATAGAAGGAAAAAAAACAAAGAATAACATAAGAATAGAAGGAAGAAACAAAGAATAACATAAGGAAAGACAGAAAGAGAAAATGATAGAATGATAAAAACAAAGACAGAAAGAGAAAATGATAGAATGATAAAAACAGAGAATAACATAAGAAAAGGTGATAGAAGGAAAAAAAACAAAGAATAACATAAGAATAGAAGGAAGAAACAAAGAATAACATAAGGAAAGACAGAAAGAGAAAATGATAGAAGGAAAAACAAGGAATAACATAACGGAACAGGCCACGATGGTATAGTGAACGCAAATTGCATGCAAAGCGGGCGCGCGGTTTTTCCCAAACCGGAAGAGGCTTCGTCATACAATCATGATTGAGAACTCCGTCCGTTCAATCGAAATTTAGCGACCGTGATTCTTTTGAATCATGATACAAAACGCATCTTTTTCAGCGTTTCATGTTTGTGTTTTCAAACACGTTTATTTTTACGACCGACGAAAAAATCGCTTGAACGCATTGCGTTTTAAACTAAACGTCTTTAGAAACCGTGATTCTAGGGTGAAAAAGTGTCGATTAAACGCACCCTAAAACACACGTAATGTCAGATAATGACAAACTGAGTGTCAAATTTGAAAGAACATACAATTTAAATGACAAAATCTTCTTGGTTTGATCAAATGCGGTTCAGAGACCGCTGAAACATCCATAAATATCACGATGTCTAATATTTGTGGTGGTACACAAATATTCGATAATTTAAAAAAGCCGTTGAAAAAAACGAAATAGCGCCTTTTACGTTGTATTTCAACCAATTGCCGATGTTGGCTTTATGTTGGCTTTTTCGTGCTGGTTATAATACGCACAACCAGCCGGCCCGTGTATTGTTATTATTAATTAATTCATTAACTAACGGTCACCATATTTTGTTTAAGTGGGGCTGAATTGGTATGATCGTATTGGCTAAATTTCACACATTTTTGGGCTCTAAAATGACCTTCATAGCAATGTTAGGTCCAATAAGAGCACTTGAAATGTCATAAATAAGAATAATCATGCACCTTAAAGAAATTTGCGGTCTGAAACAAGAACTCAACTATCCCTTTAAGCATCAAATTTCTCGGATTGGTGGAATATTATCTACCTTTTGCACATGAACTTCAGGAAACTGATTTTTTAGATTTCAAAGAAATGTTGACATTTGAAACTATTAGGATAACCGTCAGTATTATAATCATAGGCTACGGTATTTTTCTGATTTGGAAATCTCATTTTGTTATTACAAACTAAAAAATGTGTAACATTTAGTAAATGTTGGAATTTCGATATTGAGATTGTTAAACCGATGTTAACATTTTTTTTGTTTTGCTTATGAAATGGAATATTTTCACGTTAGAGACGAAGCCGTGAATAAATGGGAAGAGCTTTTATTGAATATTGCAGAAAAGTATAGGCAATCTTAACAAAACGTGTAAAAAACAAACGCGTGGTTAAATGAATTCCTTATACAATAATGAAAGAGAGAGCAAAATTAAGGAAAACTGAGGCTAAATATTTTTTTCTTCTAAAAGATGAAAGAATATGGAAAGAGTACAAACGCCCCAAAAATAAATTCACTTCTGAAAAAGAAAAAGAAAAAGTTAAACGAAAGTATTATGAAAAATGTAAATAAATAACAACAAAGGTAAAAAAAATAAAAAAATTATTGGAGACTTTTTATAATGTAATTGTTTCAAATGAAAATTTATTTTATACGATTTTAAGAGATTAATTTCAATAAATATTAACCATAGAATTGTTTTATGTTCGGACTACTTAATACGTCAAGTCGTTATCGTATGTTTCAATAGGTGACGCTCAAAGCTGTCGAAATTGCGAAAAGGTGATTTAAAAAAGAAGTGGATGCATGTTCTATTGATGATAATAATGTGAATAGCGGTGTCAGTAATAGTGTGGATAGCAGTGTGGATGAGAGTGTGGATAAGAGTGTGGATAATAGTGCGGATAACAGTATGGATAATAGTGTGGATAATGGTGTGGATGATAGTGTGGATAACAGAGTGTGGATGACAGTGTGGATGACAGTGTGGACATGAGTGTGGATATTGTGGATAATAGCGTGGATAAGAGTGTGGGCATGAGTGTAGATAATAGTGTGGATAACAGAGTGTGGATGAGAGTGTGGATGACAGTGTAGACATGAGTGTGGATATTGTGGATAATAGCGTGGATAACGGAGTGTGGACATGAGTGTAGATAATAGCGTGGATTAGAGTGTGGATTTGAGTGTGGACATGAGTGTAGATAATATTGTGGATAATAGTTTGGATGATAGTGTGGATGATAGTGTGGATAATAGAGTGGATAATAGTTTGGATGATAGTATCGAAAAGAACCTGGATAATAGGAGGGAAAATCGTGTTGACGATGGTAAAGTGCTGATAAAGTGTGGATAATAGGTAGACAGTAGTGAATATGATCGCAACAACCTTCGAAAAATCCGCAGTAAAATTGTAACTAGCAAAATTAACGTAAATTTTTAGAGGTCAGGATATTCACATATATGTTTTTTAGTGTCCTAATGGTTAAGAGTAGCCTTACATCCAAAATACAAAAGATTTTCGCCATTTTCGAATCTGAAATTAGGCCATAAAGTGTGATATATCCATCATAGATATTTTATTTTGGTGTATACAACTAGGTTTCGGGGGTCGATACGACCACCACAATTGCTGGAAATCAAAGATGGCGCCCAAAATGGTAGTCAGCTAGTCTCCTTTCAATGACCGGAGTGAAGGAGTTTTACAGTAAAGCTGTATTTATTAAGACTTAAATTATGTTTTAGAGATAAGAATACTCATTGGTATGGTCAGTTGAATAATTATAAAGGAAGAGATTAGCCTTATACTCGATACCGTACCTAAGATGGCCGCCATTTTACAATTCAGGATGGCTGCCGGAACCTGAAAGTTACACAAAAAATATTCATGTGCTGTCATTTTTTGCGTCAATACCTAGGCTTTTCGGGCGGTCAATCCATTCAGACTGTGTATATTTATTATGATGGTCAGGGAGCCTGAAAATCCATGATGGTGTCCAAAATAGCAAGAAATTATACAACCTGATTTTGGTTATTTTGTAATATTTTTGTGTTTGAGATATTTGAGTTTTGGTATAGAGGGCGGTACACAATTTGTATGTGTGATAAAGAAAAATTGTGTGTCAAATTTGAAAGAGCATACAATTTAAAGGCCAAGCATACACAATTATAGCATGTTGTAAATAAATCAAAGGTTAAAACTGCCAAATATCACGGGTCATCTTATGTATGGTACTGAATAAAAGTTGATAGTTATTCAAAAAAATACCAATAAATATCCTAATCTCTCAAACATGATTTGATTCCTATCAATAACTAAAGTTTTACTGTAAATAGTAATGCACTTCAGTCATTAATTCATAGGAGACTGACGATCATGTTGGCGGCCATCTTAGATACGGTATCATGGAAACTATAATCCTTTATAATTTTCTAAATTGTCTGCCCCTTGGAACTCATCCGTAGAAATAAAATTGGGTCCTCAAGACAATCTTTTGTTGGTAAAGATTATTCTCAGGAGAGGAGTGTGAGTTTTATGTAGTTTAAAGTGACTCGGTAACATTGTTGAAGGTTGATGAAAAAACTGCGTCATTTTTGTACGAAATGTTACTTATTATATTCCTTCAACTATACTAACCCTCTAATAACATGCAAACAAATCTCGAACCACCAATATATTTATGGTTTTCTTAGAAGGCGCCACTGTGCGACACCCTCTATTAAACAGTAGACTCTCCCAACCATTTTTGAAATTTCCCCAACCGTTTTGCCATGAAAAAAAGACATAAGATAGGCTTTTAGAAATCTTTTAACACTTTTATGTCTTAAATGGTATGTAGAGCGAATTAATTGGTTTGTGACGATTTTCATTAACCTAAAATATAATTAAATTGTAATTGTAAAGTTGAGAGAATTAAGGAATCGATCAAATCAGTTTTCCCCAATTTTTATCACTAATAATGATTTGTGTTCACTCAAACTTTCAGATTATTCTAATTGTACATCTAGCATCTAAGTCGCTACCTAAGCACCATTTTATCTCATCTGAACAATGTTACCCAGTCCCTTTAAGCTTCTAACAACCTTAAAATTTTAGTAGGCAAGCTTTCGTCCACTTTTGTGGACTTTTGATTATTCACACAATTTATTGCTGTCAGGATACAAGATAGGTGACCATGAATAGCAAAAGTCTCTATACAGTGAAGAGTTAATCCTCAGTTTATGTCCAGATGGATCCTTTTACCATTCTTGACCGGAAGTGCGTTTCAAACTGAATAATGTGTGTATCGTCCCATCGAATGTTGTGTTCGGCTTCCCAGCAATCAATTGAACATTGTTCTACGTAAGTTGAAGTATACAATTGGCTGTAAGAAATTTTGGGCGATTGGCATTCGATGTTTTGGACCGTTTAGCTTACATGGAAATCACATCTGGACCGCCAAAGAAAAGGTTTGAGAACCCACTCTCTTTCACGTTATCCCTCTCCTCCCCCTCCCCTCTCTCCTTTCAGCCACAGCCCTAACCTTTTCACCAACATTTCTTATTTTTAATTCTCTCTCTCTCTCTCTCTCGCTTTCTCTTTCTTCTCTCCCTTCTTTTTCTCCTGTCCTCCTCTTCTCTTCCTCTTTGTAATATTCGTAACTTTTCTCCTCTTTTTCTAGACAAAATGTCGTCAAAGGAATGACATTTGAATGGTAAATGATTAATGAAATATTATTACATTGTTTAATTCAACAGGATTCATTTGTTAATCAACAAAACACCACAATATATGATCTCAAGCATTCACAAATCCATAATATGACTGAAGTTTATGGCTTGCAACATGATTGAATTTACAATTTCATAGTTTTGGTCACTCGCCCAAAACATGTACATTAAATGGAGGTCATCAAAGATTTAAAAATAGAGTTGAGTTCTGGTAAAGATGGAAAAGAAAACGATTTATGAGCTTTCTTATTAGTCAAACCTGCTTTTAAATTAGTGACTGTCTACAAAGACCACTGTTTCCCATTAAAATGGTTTCTTATTGAAACATGTACTTAAGGAACCTGTCTACAAAGACCACTTTTTGTGTTTCCCTTGGGCAGTCGCTATAGACAGGTTTGACTGTATTTGTATGTCAGTTTGGGAGAATTTTATTGTAGAAGGATTTCTTTTCATATATTTAAAATAGGAGAAGTAAATAGTTCAAAAGATTGGACCAAACAATTGTGTGTGTAGTCCCATATACACATTTCTGTGTGCAGTCAATATGATCTACAAAGACTGTGTCAATTTCTTTATGTTGTAATCTGGTCATTCTAAAATTTCAGGGGTAACCTTTCCTCGATTACTTCCAGACAGTACAGTATGTGTCTTTCACAATCCAATCACATTCCCAGAACTCAACTTTATCTTTAAAAGAGTCTGTGAAAAAATATGCCCATGCATGCCATGGCACAACAGACTTTATTTCTATCGCATTGTTATCTTCGCTACTTACTAAGTAACCATATGAGAGGAATTAGTGCATGCATTAGTTAACCAAAGCGATGTTTGCATTGTGTGTTTTGCATTAACTCTGTATAATACGTACAATGTCTTCGCTTTTCCCTTTCAAAACACATGGCACATCAACACAACTGCCATTCTCGTCTGCTATGTTCAGTCAATGTCAACAAAATGATACCTTGGGCCACGCACATGAAAGTTACAAATAGCCTCTGACGTAAGAATAATCATGTTAATATATTAAGAGAAATATATTAAGAGACACATGCATATCATAAAAGTACTTGCGACCATGTCAAGTTCAACCCTTTAAAAGGAATTCAAACCTTTTCACATGTTCATAAGATATATACATTTTAAAAAGACAGAGACCAAATGAAAAAAGAAAGAATGCACACTTATATGAAAATGGCAAGAAAAAAATACACACGACTACCACAGTGGAAAGAGACAGTTAAAAATGAAGCTAAAATATATACAAAACAAAATATGTACACAGAGGTCACCAAAAAAAATGGGTGTGTAATGGTAATACTGATAGTTTGTCTGAAGCACACAATAATTGACATTAAGGGGAAATGTCACCTTGATATCAAGTTGCTTTGAAGGAAAGCAAACAAATTTAGAGATCAAATGTAGGAACATGCATACGACAGTCTGAGTGAATTAAATAAACAGTATTACAGTGGCGTAATGCCCTTCCAACTCTAAGCAGATGATATGCATCAATAGTAGGTCTATGGATATATTGACTGCTATGAGAAGCATAGCTGTTTTTATAGGCTCAAGGGGAGGTTACATCCTGCCATGACCCCGAGGCGGGTATTATGTCCAATCAGATGACTAGATTTATTCAACAAACTAAAGAGAGGTATATGAACCGATTTACTAACATATTCAAATTGTAGGCATGGTTTGTTTAGAAAGTTTGTTCTTGACCTCCTGAATGCCTGTCTGAGACTTGCCCAGCATAGCAACACATTATGTAAGCAGACTGGATTCCAAGTAATGGAATACGTCTAGATGCCCAGGAAAGAAACATCCATACATGTGTATGTGTTACTAAACCGGTCTATTGTGCATTCATTATCATATCAGGTTTCACATTGAAAGGGAATTCAGATGAGATCACAATCAATGTTAGAGAATCAGAATGTTAGAAAATCCATTGAATTACATTACAAGTGCAATGTAAATGCAATCATTCATATATATCACCATAAAAATAAGTAGATATTTTTTTTAAAATCATTTGATTCTTTAAATACATTACCATACCAAGAAGCATGCAGCGGTTCTACAGGTACAGTCTAAATACGATCACTTGAATTTGAGCATTGTGATAGCGAAAAGGTTGAAAAGAGTGGACTCGGGTGTACAAATCCTTTAAAAAACCCATGTACAATCCCTATCATTATTAGCACACAATTTCAATTCAAAGTTCATTAAACTTGCACATTCGTTAACAAAATTCACAGCTTATATGTATAGCTACTGTTAAGGTTAATGCCCAGAAAAACTTCAACCAAGACAATGTCTGGCTGAACAACACGTATAGTATAGTGGGTACAGTCATGTATAAGTAAGCATATCATCATAATTATCATGATCAATGAACACCGTGGCCTATGAAGATGGAATACATTTTTTATCCTTACCTCTTTTCATGATATGATTTATAACAATAATTATGATTGATTTTTTATAGATAAAATTGATACATGGATCTTCTAGAAACATTATTGATCAATCTTTAAGGATTAATCTTGACGGTTCAATCTTTAAGGATCAATCATTACGGATCAATATTTATTGATCAGTAAAGTTCTGAGAGGATATGAACTTTATCTATCTATAAATCATACTGTCACAATCAATTCCATGAAAAGAGATCAGAAAAATTATTTCAACTTGATGGACAATGATGCATGTATTTTAACTTTCAACTGTTTTCCATCATCCAAAATTTATTTGGATATTTACATTTGAATTGCCACACTGACGTTTAAAACTTGTATGCCATTAAAATTCATGCTAAATATACATGTACATCTTATCATCTTTGCTGCCAAATGTTCAGGAACAAAAGAAATCAATAAAATTTGGCCGTGTGGAGTCAATTTGAGGAATACACGTGCTACACGATATCAATTAGACATTTAAAATTCATTATCTCTTGCGGTTCTGCTTTTTGCACAAACAGTTCATGGATACTTTTCATTGAATTTAAAAACAAAGTGACATAAAAATCCATATTGATAAGAATTCTTACTTTCCATTTAAAAAGCCAAAGGACTCAGTTCACAACATTGGCAAATTTTAGAGGTAGAATGTCTTTGCAGCTTTGGTTATGAACTTTACTTACTACAAACTAGCACCAGTAAGAAATTTGGAAACCTGCTTTTAATGTTGTATTGTTTCGCTTGACAATCGTAGTGAAGTCAATGGGGACACCATTTTTATTGGTGTGTACAGTTCTTTCATTTACCTGTTTCATTACAAATTTATAAAGGGATCTGTTAACACTGCAAACCCAATTAGAAAGAAAAGAGGTACAATATTCTTCAGAATTATGAATAATTAATATGGTCAAAAATTGAATAGGATATATCAATTGAATTACAACCAATGGTAACAGATGCTTTAATTCAATATTTTGAATTGAAAAGGGAGTGTTTCAATTGTGCCAACATCAGTTCTAAAATGTTTGAAAAGAGCAAATAACAGAGTTTCAAGCAAAAGGATTATTGCAAAACATGAAAGTTTTGCAAATTTCACAAATAGTCAAGATTTGTGAAAGATCTAATGGTTATATGCTTTAAAATAAGTGTATCACAACAAGTTTGGCAATTTGAGAAATTTTCTTGAGCGATATACACAACAAATTTTGTTTCATAAAAACTGTTTCTTTAAGCCTCGTTAAGATGTGTGGTGGTAAACTGCTGCATTTTTTAATGACATAAAGTGTCAAACCTTTCACATAACACAGAGCTAAGTGAATACACGTAGGACCTTTGTTGCAGGCTTTTGCAATTCATTTACATGTAAAAGAAATGCAGGTTTTTTTATCATCATATCTGAACTGTCAACGGGCGTATACAAAATAAATTTACTTTTTATGAAAATTACATGTAACAAACAATGTTGGCTAATATTGTTAAACAAGTGTTGTAAACTTTAATTTGTCTAACAGTTCCATGCATACACCCTTTTCCATTTAAGCATCTTATTACATCTACAGTTTGAACCCTATTAGTATATTTCTACCCGCATATAGTCCTTGGGATAATAATGAATGGTTTTGGTCCACTGGTTTCCCAAAAATACAGATTTGCATAAGTAAGATATCAGATTTCAAAATAATGCACCTAAATCTAATTTCTCTTCCACCCCCCGCCCCCCACTGCAAACTAGGATGAAGGATGTGTTTACATACTCCTAACACATTTTGAATGTTAAACACTTAAATCAAATGTGGTCCTACGCTTTGGACATACTTCAATTAAAAAAAAACTCCCTTAATGAAGTAAAGGAAAACAGAGAAAAATGAGGTAAAAATGTAAACTTAACTGTTAAATACATGCAAAGGAAGAAATAAACAAGCTATAGCCTAAGTATATACAAATCGTTTCATATGCAAATGCGAACACAAAACATGTATTTACCATCAATATCGAAGAGAAAATAGTAAAACAAAAATAAGAGGCAAAGAATAATTGCCTATTATATTATTGTCTTTAGAGAACATTTCATGCTCTGTTCACAGTGAGACTGTATGATAACTTTCTTATAAAAATGGTTATCCT
The DNA here is from genome assembly GCA_035222895.1 of Strongylocentrotus droebachiensis. Classification (NCBI taxonomy): domain Eukaryota; kingdom Metazoa; phylum Echinodermata; class Echinoidea; order Camarodonta; family Strongylocentrotidae; genus Strongylocentrotus; species Strongylocentrotus droebachiensis. Next base: position 344,766 of record JAVYIG010001029.1, read on the forward strand.
TAACAAACTAAAACGTACTCTGTACAACTCTGGTTTTCAGTGCGAACACATCACTGATATATTAGTAAAATACTATGTTAGATAGCTGCTAGTAGTTCCAACAACAAAAAAAGGATGATATAAGGTCAGAAATTCTAAATCAAGTGAAAAAAGTTTGCTAAGAAAGAGTTTAGAGAAGCATTTCATTCAAAATCTTTCTCACTAATTTCTAGTTTTTTATTCACATTCCTATGTTACGCTCATGCAGAGCTAATTTTCTCAAGGTTTTCAAGATGCTCTGTCTCTATTTTTTGTTCCTTGTGAAATTTGAATATTATAAATAGTAAAATGACCATGCTAAGTAATAATACCAGAATAATACAGCAATTTTGTGTAAAAATGTAATAATTTTTTTTGGACAAATCACTCAGCCTTTCATATAAATAAATGACAAATGTTATCTCTGCAGTTTCCAAACACAGGTTATACATGAGAGCCACTACAAAACAATGCTAATCCCTTCACAAAGGTGACCATAAACAGAGACTCAAGACATTAAACTCTTTCTTCAGCCTTCAAACACAATCCAATTTCCTCCACATCGTCGTACTGCATCAGCAACAGCACAAGCGACGGCAATAGATCTGAAGAAGCTTGCAGCATGGCAAGTGAAAGTTCATCTGTCTGTAAGACTTGACGCTCCTGGCCCTCCAAAATTATTACCCCGGCTTTAGTATGGTTGCTGTAATTGTGCTCAAGCATTTTGAGGAATTAATTCCTGCCAGGTGCCCATTTAGCTCTGGGTTAACGGTGGCAAATGCACCTTTCGGGACAATCATTCCACATTTTGGGGTTTGGCTCAATAACTTTTGATACAAAAGCTTTAAAAAAATATGCCAGATGCATGAGTTAGAAAGGACACTTTTTTGTGGACACATTGCATTCTTTTTTGTTTCATGACTATATTGCGCTGCTTGATACCAGACTTTCAAAAAAGGAAAAAAAGCTTTAAAATCCTTTAACTGGCAACACTTTGAAAGATTCAAGATCATTGTTTTTAGATCAAAATTTGCAATTTTCAAAACTTGTTAACAACATTATTGCCCATGTGTATATTTTCTTCAGAGACATCACATTTTTATTTTAAGAATGTGGAAATAAAAGAAAAAAAATCATTGTTGCCAATTTGAGAAACATATGGTATCAATATAGCAGTAATATAAATGTTGTCCTGAAAGGTTTTGTGTCTTGCCAAAGGATATTATTACCGTGCGAGTCACTCAAACCCTTCTGCTTTGTAGTCCAGCGTTCATGTATAATTAGTAGGGCATACCTAAGCCCTGTTTCACAATACTTGTCATTAGTAACAAATTACAGTTTTTATTTTAAGCTACTGAAATCCTTGCTTCTTATTGGTTATCAACAGATTTGTCACTGATTTTTGTCGTTTTTCGTTGAAAAAAAGACTTTGTGAAACGGGTCCCTGAAGTTGTTTATACAGGTTGGATTGTGTCTTACGAGCGTTCCCCATCGTGCCTTACGAGCGTTCCTCCTCTTGCCTTACGAGCGTTCCTCCTAGTGTCTTAAGAGCGTTCCTCCTCGTGACGTCCTGTCAGCATGAAGAGCGGTTGCTCGGCCGCTACGTTGGCGGTCTGAAACTCGTCGCGTAGTCTGAATCTCCACTGCTCCTCCAGGTCTAGTTGGACGACCTGACGCCGCAGCGAGTTCCGGTCTGCACTGATCAGGCATAGCCGAGCACCTGGGAAAAAGAAGTAGTGACACTACTTACAGTATTTACATTTATCATGTAAATCATACAAATTACTAACATGTATGGAGGGGTGACCAAAGTTCGCGGAGATTTTGAAAATATTAGATGATGTGATATTCGATCTATGATTTCTCATATTCTACACAAATTAATTTATTAATTTATTACAATTATTACCAAATGGCAGCAAAGTTTTTTAATACAAATTGGTTCTACAAGAAATTTTATTGTAAAAGGATCCGGAGCTATAGCGATCTAAAAATTTAATGTCGGAGCGCTGCAACTAAAAAAGTCATAAAAACAACGAGACCTTACTTCGGGCACAGGGGTTTACAGCTGATTTATCAAAAAATGTGATCCATCAAAAATAATTTGCAAGGCAAGATATCATACAATCAGTTGGTACCACTTCTTACTTACAATTTTGAAGATATCTGCTCTCAAAATGAAGATTTCCAGACCTTTATCGGTAAGTTAAGAATTTTTCGGAACGGACGCAAATGACTGCAAATTTGCTAATCTTTTGTCGATATATTTTTGCACCCAATTCTAAAGAAAGTTTTGTCTATGGGTAATTTTATGTTCCTCTTTTCATTGGTGATATCATATCTTCAAAATTGTACTGATTTTTTGGAGAAAGCAAACTTAGGTCACACCACCATACATTATACATCCTGCCATAATCAGTCTAGTTAATAATAGTTAACTTAAGGCGGATCCAGATGATTTGAAAGTGAGAACTCACCATTGATAAACTTGAAATGCTTGAGGAACTCCCGTTCCATTGTTGAATGGCACATGAAGAGAAGAAGGCCGCTGAACCGGGTATTCTCAATCAAGTCTGCGGATGGCTGTTGACTGGACGATGCAAAGTGCACTGGAAAAATGACAAGCAGTGGGATACCGTACATGACGATATGAAATCTAGTATAAGGCAATTTCTAGAGAAAATACCTAACCATTGCATCTGCTGCATGTCTAATTCATCATAACCCTTTTGCGACACTCGTTCCGCATTGTGTGGTTCGTCTAGATTACAAGAAAACTACAAATTCCAATCTCTAATCAACATTTCTAATCTTTATCATTACGTTTTTCCTTGCCGCATTACAGAATCAAAGTTAAAAGTCCACCTATCTAGAAAGGTTGCTTTTCTTCTCTACCTTGGTTTTCTCACTCGAGCCAACTACATTGCATGTATATCCTAAAGGATTCAATGTACTTGGCACGTTGAATTCTCAAAATAACTGTTCCTAGATCCAATCAACATTAATCTGATCATCTGTGATTTCAAATATGTTTGTTTGTTTGTTTGATTGATTTTATTTCTGCATTCGAAAAGATACAAATTCAAATTCAAAGTACAAAAATTTGAACAATAATAAATACAATGAATAAAATGTTTACAAAAGCAATTAAATAAAAAAATCATGTACAATGATATCATACGATAAACATCTACGAAGCATACAAATAAGATAAGAAATATATAGTAAATATTTTCCAATGAATTATAGATTAATAGATTTAGAACGTAAGTGACCACCACTGTGAGCAGTTAGGCTGGAGATGGATGGTGGCCTCAAAATTTAATGCGCTTGAGATCAACTTACCTGCTATCCGGGGGCCTAGGTTGAAATAGCAATCGACTGCCAGCACCGGGTTATCAGCATTATCCACCGCAGATGGAAAGATGCGCTTCTCGCTCATCCTCTCCAGAAAGCGCTCCATCAGGAACTGGGGCGGGGCCGCCAGGGGGATCAGCTCCTCCGAGTCTGGGGCGCGGACATAGCTGGAAGGGTTGATGGTGTGATGGGAAGGGGGCTTCTTGTGGGGCATGGCCATCGGGTGGGGCTTGGGGGTGAAATGGGCGAGGTTGTTAGCCTCGATGGACTTGACCATGACGGAGACGTAGTCCAGACGAACCAAGGTGTGGCCTTCTGATGCGAGCTTTAAGTTGAAGTCGATATCCTCATTGAAAAATCTGGAGGGTAACATGGAATATTCTAATTACTATTGTGTTGCTTGAAGACGGTTGACCAACGGAAGTCTTCTTTGCGAATATATTACAACCTACATGTATCATATCCAACTCTCAGTGTCTCTCTCTACCTCTGTACTCTTTCTCTGGCATCTGTCCACCTTCTCTATCTCCTCTTCTCCCTCCCTCCCTCCCTCCCTCTCCCTCCTCCTCCTTCCTGCTCAGTCTCTTCTATCCATACACTCTAACCCTCTCTCTTTTCCACCCCACCATATCTTCCTCTCCCCCTGGATATGTCTCTTTCTCTTTACCTATATCTATCCCCTTTTTCTCCCCCCCCCCACCCCTCCCTCTCTCCCTCCCTCCCCATGTATTACAACCTAAATGTACCATATCCAATTCTCTGTGTCTTCCTCTGGCATCTCCCTCCCTCCCTCCCTCCCTCCTCCTTCTTCCTGATCAGTCTCATCTATCCATACACTCTGACTCTCTCTCTTTTCCACCCCACCATATCTTTCTGTCCCCCTGGGTATGCCTCTTTCTTTCTACCTATCTTAATCCCCTTTTTCTCTCCACCTCCCTTTCTCTATCTATCTCTCCCACTCTATGTCTCTGTCTCTCTCTTTCTCTTTCTCTTTCTCTTTCTCTTTCTCTTTCTCTCTCTCTTTCTCCATCTCCCATTCTCTATCCATCTCTCCCACTCTCTGTTTTTGTCACCCTCGCTCTCACTGTCCACTTACCTGTTGAAGCCATAGTCCACATTCCTGGCTCTGTCCACATTGAGGAAGATCATGTTGAAGAGGTGACACTGCTTCGTCGGGGTCGTGGAGGTCATGGAGGTTGAAACGCTGCCTGTCGGTTGGCTGCTCCATTGCTGAACACCGAGGGCAGTGTACGTCTCAATGTCCGGGATGCCTTCTATCGTCTCCAAGACGGTCTTCAAGGGCACAACTTTGTCGCTCCTGAGAATTTGTACAAACCAATCATCCTTGTTAAGACCAAACTAATTGTTACTGTTAGACAGAGCATGCACTTGAACCTGTGTACAAGACCATTTAAGATAGGCAAGGACAAAGGTCTCTGTGTAATTGGGTTTTACAGACGTGTATCAATCAGATATGATTATTTACTTCTGGGCAAGACAGATCTTTAACTAGAATACTCGAAAGGAATGACTCAACGAGAAGCAAGACATGAGATTACCAATACCCTTCTCCATTTAACGTAACAAGTATCACATGCTTATCGCCATACAATATACCATATAGTGCATCGTGACCAATTATGACATTATATTTGACCTTTGACCTATGACCTCAGTGAAATAAGACATGACTCATACATTCTGAATCTGTTGGTTCACATAACTTATAAAATCTATACAATGGCTAAGGAGGTGCGAAAGCTCAGTTGGTAGAGCAGTGGTCTTGTAATCCAGCGACCCGGGTTCGAAACCAAGTCGTTGCGCTAGTGCTCTTTGGTAAGGCATTAATTCTCATTCCAGGTCCCTCAGAGAGAACGTTAAGCCGTCAGTCCTTTGGTTGCTTACAACAAACATTCATGCTTTCTTAGCAGTCAGGTAAAATAACCACCACTAAATGCATAGATCTAGTCACCAATAATGTCATTACATGTATATTTGACCTTCGACCAATGACCTCAATGAAATATGACATAATACTCATGCATTCTGAATCTGTTGTTTCACATAATTCATAAAATTCATACAATGGCTAATTGAACTTACTCATGGTGTTCGGCGCCACTGCCAGATGTCAACCTCCAGGTCACGCAGTTGTCCTCCATCAGAGCAATGAAAGGCCAGACGACATCGGGCTGTAGACCAAGCTTGCTCTGGCGGTTCTTCTCTAGTTCCAGATTCCTGGACGCAAGCTCTTTGATGAAGTACTTGGCAGCACCTGGAAGGTTATAGTTATAGGCCAAACAGATTATGAGAGTTGAAATTAGATGTGTAAAGGTTACTTAGAAATGATAGTTATATAACGGAAGTCTTGAAACATTTGGAGGGTTCTTGAGATTGTAGGCTGTAGGCCTGACGGTTCTTCTCTAGTTCCAGATTCCTGGACGCAAGCTCTTTGATGAAGTACTTCGCAGCAACTGGGAGGTTATAGGTCAAACAGATTGTGAGCAGAGTTGAAATTACATGTGGAAGGTTACTTATAAAAGATAATTATTGAACAAAAATCGTCAATGAATTTAGAGGGTTCTGACTGGGTGCTAACTTCAAAACAGTAATTTGCACTGCCTTCGTGTATATCTTTGAACCTGTTTTACAATCTAAACGACAAGGTGCGATGGCTCAGTGGTTGAGCAGTGATCTCGTAACCAAGAGGTCCTAGGTTCAAAACCAAAAAAAAAGTTGACGTGCTAGTGCCCTTGGTAAGGCATTATTAATCCCCATTACCAAGTCCCTCAGAGAGAAGTTAAAGCCCTTGCTTCCCTGGTTGCTTACTTACTAGCATATACATGCTTTCTTAGCAGACAGGTAAAACAAACAAACAGAAAAAACATGGCATGGACATGTCCATGTAAATTAAATCATCTGACATTGATCAACCCACCTGTCCCTGCTTCGTTAGCCACAGAGGGCAGTATAAGCAGCACATGATTTGGCCACTGCTTCTCGTAGGCCAAGGCATCCTTCTGCTTGCAGACTATGATGTGAACGTGTTTGCTGCCCTCCATGGTGTGATAGAGGTTAATCAAGGCTTGCTCCTGGCGACCGAAGGATGGCATGAAGATGGGCGTCTTCACGGCGTTGGGACCCTGTTTAAAGATGGAAGCAAAGAATAGATCCACTTTGTCAAATCACTTCAGATGCATGGCAACATTCAAGGCGGAATACAGTGTTATAAAGTTTTCCAAATCCCAAAATTAATCCTTTAATTTCTAAATGACCTAAATTATTTGTTACCTTCATTCAATTTTTGATACAAGTGAAAGCTCTACTGGGTTTAGCTTTTGGAAAAATGAGATTTACCAAAGCCATCCAAAAGACCTCAAACATAGACACCTTCAAACTACAAGCAACCAACTTTTTCTGCAACCAAGACTCAAGCAACAAAGATTACGATAGACAAGCAACAGTGCGCACCCCCTCATCCACCTTGTTTGGTTCCTAACGAGACGTTGAGTTTACCGAAGAAGAAGAAGAAGAAGAAGAAGAAGAAGTACAAACCTGTTCTTGTTTAGTTGGTAGGACCATGCTGGACAGCTGACCACTCTGCTGGACGAAAACAAAGTGTTTCTCCTGCTGGGCTGGTATCACAAACTGCATCTCCACCTCACCGTAATACCTCGTGTTCAGCTGCACGCTGTATGCCTTCGTTTCCCTTGCCTGCAAAAAAATTAATGTGGAAAGTTGATGCATAAAATACGAACTTGTGGTATTTCCAAATCTTAGCTGCTTTTTCAGGTAGAAAGGGTCTTTTTCATTCTTTATTTTAGTAGGTGTTTTTTTTTACTTAAAGGTAATACAAAGTTTTGGTATTGGGTCATGAATTTGGTTCAAATTAACATATTGGAAACATTTACGATCCTACAATATTCAGTGATCGTTGTCGCGGTCGAAATCGACTCTAAATTTGTGAAATTTTAAATAATAAACACTTTATTTTGAATAGCTCCCTCTCAAGGTCAAGATATTAATTAAGTTATTAAACAATGTTTATTGACTAAAAATCGACCGATAAGCTATTCTCGTTCGGAAATTATATACCACAACTACAATACTCTGAGATTTTCATGGTTGCAGCTACCATTGTACGGCCGTAGGAGCTATTTGAAATTTATCAAAATTTACCGGGAGCACCGGTAAATCTTTATATTCGATTTTTCTCGAAAGCAGAAACGTTTTAGGGGCTAAAATTTATGGTGTTTTTAATTCATCGATAGGGGCATCCAAATATATCAAAATTGTAAAGAATTACTATATCCACCCATTTTTCAAAATTTCCCAAAACTTTGTAATACCTTTAATCACTTTATTTCCAGTCTATTGGGGTAAACGAGAATGGTAAAACCTTTTTTGAGGCACTTCATGATAATTTGGAAGAGCAACTTTTTTTAGGGCTTCAATATTTAACCATATCACAGACACTGATAACATGTGGGGCCGTGCATCTCAGATTTAACATTGTTAAACGATGCCTTTAAACTACAAGTGAGAAGTTGACCTACCTCTGTAGCTGTCAGGTACTTGTAATGCTGACACTGCTCACAGTGGTGGAAGGCATTATGAGCGCTGTACTTGGTCAGTCTCATCGACGTCGTCTGCCTCTTGAGATCTTTCCTCTGGTCCAAGGCAGAAAACACTACAGCATGCAATGAACAAAGAGATTGTACTTGACTTGGGTCAAACATTGAAGATATCATTTCATCAGCACTTAGACACTAGCAGAGACGCCAAGTTCAAAGATCGGCAATGCATGACATTTTCATGATTCGGCGCGCGAGCGCCTGCGAGGGTATAACACACGTATAAGGTAAAGCGTTTTTTCAAAATCTAGCGCGCGCGTCGTGGTTAAGAGCATTTTCAGACCCTCGAAATGCGTGATACTTGGTAGCTCTGCACTAGCCTTAACCCTTTCGAAACAATTATTCCACATTTTGGGGTAATTGGCTCAATAATCGGACACTGGACCTGGCCCTTACTTTTACATACAATTATGATATGGCTTAACTTTAGAATACCCCACCAATAGGGTTTAAATATAAAGGGGACCAGTTCACTGAGAAATTGAAGGGAAAAAAAAATCATTTTTTTGTTTATTTTTTTATTTAGTAATATTTAATTAAGCTAAATCCTCAATTTAGGGTAAAAATTTGCACTAGAATTACCTTATATACAGTATTGCTTGGAATAAAGTTGACAGTCTCACACTGTGTCACGCGTGACTGCATGCATTATCCCATAGACGTGACTTGGTGGTAATGTGTCTACTTTATTTCAAGCAATACTGCAGAGCTACCAAGTATCACGCATTAGGCGTGACATCACGCATTTCGAGTGTCTAAAAAATGCTCTTACGCACGACGCGCGCGCTAGATTTTGAAAAAACCCTATACATTATACGTGTGTTATACCTTTGCACGCACGCTCGCGCGCCGAATCATGAAAATGTCACGCATTGCCGATCTTTGAACTTGGCGTCTCTGATACTGTAGTTGATTAATAGCAATTAATTTGTGTGAATTAATGACATTCAGGTGCTTGAGAACTAAGTATCTAAAATGGTGCAGCTTTTTAATTTTTCAATCTAGTTTGTAGAGTAAGATATCATTTTGAAGGGCACTTCTGCTCTACAAGAATCACTCAATGTGTAAGTGTTTGCTGCCATCTGTAGGTGAAGACCTGAATAATCTTGCATTCCTACCACATGGGTCATATTGCATGCAGTCACAGTATATCACATTTGTACACCAAAATGCCACGAAAACACCAGGGATTTGTCAGAAAGAGGAAAGGTTTCAATGGAACCAGGTGGGATGGTGTCAAAAGAGCCAAAAAAGATGATGCTACAGTTCCTCTACAAGAGACAGCTTCAGAAAGGGCTTTCATCGAAAGGGTGCGGTGCGGCGCGGCGAGGTGTGGTGTGCTCAACGCACCCATTCGATAAAAGAGGGGGGGCTTTTCTCGAAAGGGTGCGTCGACTAGTCTTTCGCATCAGTCGTTTAAAATGAGGATCTCGAACAAAAGGAAATAGTTGCCAATTTAAGTATATCGAAAATGTATTAAATAAAATGGAATGGTCTTGATTACAGAGTGGTCTCTTTCGTTATTACTATGTTGATGGGGGAGACAGAGAGAAGGAAAAAAGGGAAAGGGAAAGGGAAGATAAAAGGAAAGAATAAGAAGAAAAGAGGGAAACTGGGGGGGGGGCGAAGGGCTCTTGCCTCCTCACCCCCCCCCCCCCCCCCCCCCCCGCCAAAAAAATAAATAAGAGAGAGAGAGAGAAGGGAAAGGGAAAGAAAATATAAAAGGAAAGAAAGAAGAGGAAGAAGAAAAGAGGGAAACGGGGGAAGGGCGAAAGGCTCTTACCTCCCCCTCCCCCCTGCCAAAAAAAAAAATAAGAGAGAGAGAGAGAGAGAGAGAAGGGAAAGGGAAAGAAAGAAGAATAATAAGAAGGAAAGGGGGAAACGGGGGAAGGGCGAAGGGCGAAGGGCTCTAATTGCCTCCTCCCTCCCCACCCCCCGCCAAAAAATAAATAAGAGATAGAGAGAGAAGGGAAAGGGAAAGAAAATATTAAAGGAAAGAAAGAAGAGGAAGAAGAAGAAAAAAAGAGGTAAACGGGGGCGAAGGGCTCTTGCCTCCTCCCCCCCCCCCCCCGCCAAAAAATAAATAAGAGAGAGAGAGAGAAGGAAAGGGAAAGAGAAGATAAAAGGAAAGAAAGAAGAAGAAGAAGGAAAAGAGGGAAACGGGGGCAAAGGGCTCTTGCCTCCTTTCTTTTCTTTCTTTTCCTTTCTTTCCTATTCTCCCTCTTTTTCGTTTTCCTCTTTCTTTCTTCTCTTTTCTTTCCTTTCTTTTCTTTTTTCTTTTTTCTTTTCTTTTTCTTTTTTTCTTTTCTTTCCCTTTTCCTCTCTTTTTTCCCCTCCCCCTTTTCTCATTTTTCCCGACGGCAGCGCAATTTTACCGACAATATCCTGACAGGTGGGGGGGTGTCGCACCCCCACTCCCCCCTTTGGAGACGCCCCTGCCTACGCCACTGTTGGCGACCACAAGGCTATCAATACAAATTAAGACATATTAATGAAGATTCTTTTTTAATGTTGCAGAGAGATAAGTATTTTCTCTATGAACTTGTTTAATGGACAATAAATAATATTAAAAACATGAATACTATAGCGGTATAATGATGAGAGAGATGATTTAAGTCAAACTTTTTTTCAATGTGATTGGAGTAGACTTGGGGGTGGGGGGGGGGAGAGGGGTCCCCCCCCCCCCCTAAGATCTCGGCCGTTTCACAGCCGATCGCCGCGAAAATGAATATTTATGGTAATTTATGCAAACAAGGTCAGAGAATTCACATTTTTACCCATAAATCATATATAATTCATATTCAAGCGTTCTTTTTCACTACATATATTCGTTAGAATAATAATACGACAACAAAGTTGGAAGAGCCAGTTTATCCCTATGTTATCTCTTGTTTTGATAATTTGTATTTATGTATTATATTATTTTTGTTGTTTTATTTCATTTCTAACCACAATTCAACTATTTTGACCCAAAATCAAACACATTAACTTGAAACAAGACCAAATAACCAATGTTTTCTCTTTTTTTAAAAGAATAAATGGTATTTCCATATGTTTGGTACATAAATCACAAAAATGAGCGATTTTAAGGCTGACATGCAAAAACAAAAGGTCACGTGACTCCGCAACTATACGTCCGATTTTCAACAAAAAAATGTTTCACAAGATGCCGCGGTTCCGGAGTAGTCGCGAAATTACTAGAGAGCACTAATCTTTTTTGGGGCCCTCGAAAATTTGAAAAATCGTCCCCCCCCCCCCCCCTTGAACGCCAAGGGGGGGGGGGGGCTATCTCCCAAAAACGGTAAAATTAACGTGTTTTTTTTTTTTTACACGTTTTTTCACAGGGCGGAGCCCTCAGAAGCTCAGGGGTATTAAACATCAAAATTAACGTCGGATGAGCATAATTTTATACCTTATTTGTGACAGTGGCAGGACACAATTTGGTGTTGTGTCCAGGGGGCGGAGCCCCCAGAAGCTCAGGAGTTTTGTACATTAAATTATTATTATTTTATACCTTATTTGTGACACAGGGGTCACGAATTGGCGTGGGGTCCAGGGGGTGGAGCCCCCGGAAGCTCAGGGGTTTTGGGCAATAAATAACGGTCAGATGAGCATATTTTGTATATCTATTTGTGACACTGGCAGGACACAAATTGGTGTTGGATCCAAGGGGCGGAGCCCCAAGAAGGTGAGGGGTTTTATACATCAAATTATCGTCAGATGAGCATATTTATATATCTATTTGTGACACTGGCAGAACACAAATTCTTCTTCCTCTTCCTCTTCTTTCTTTCCTTTTATCTTCTCTTTCCCTCTCCTTCTCCAACATAAGCATCTTTGCCTGCGACGCAGTCGAAACCTTCAAAGCCAGACTCTGGGAAGCCATCCAAGGGGGTAATATAATCATAGTCCCTCCCCACAACTGCAATGTGGTGGGACTTAATTCTAAAATGTTCTAGAAGCAACAAACACTCTCTCTCGAACAATAACGTTCTTATTGGTCATCTTTATATCCCTCTTGAGGATCAGGACCAGGATCAGAACAGATTTCTCTCTCTCTCTTTTATTGTTTTTTTGGCGGGGAGGGGGGGGGGAGGGAGGAGGCAAGAGCCCTTCGCCCCCCGTTTCCCTCTTTTCTTATTCTTGTTCCTCTTCTTTCTTTCCTTTTATATTTTCTTTCCCTCTCCCTTCTCTCTCTTTCTCTTATTTATTTTTTGGCGAGGGGAGGCAAGAGCCGTTCGCCCTTCCCCGGTTTCCTTCTTTTATTGTTCTTCCTCTTCTTTCTTTCCTTTTATCTTCTCTTTCCCTTTCCCCTTCCCTTCTCTCTCTCTCTCTTATTTTTTTTTTGGCGGGGGGGGGGGGGGTGAGGAGGCAAGAGCCCTTGCCCCCTCCCCCAGTTTCCCTCTTTCCTTCCCTATTCCTCTTCTTTCTTTCCTTTTGTATTTTCTTTCCCTTTCCCTTCTCTCTCTCTCTCTCTCTTATTTATTTTTGGAAGGGGGGGGGGGAGGAGGTAAGAGCCCTTCGCCCTTCCCCCGTTTCCCTCTTTCCTTCTTATTCCTCTTCTTTCTTTCCTTTTATATTTTCTTTCCCTCTCCCTTCTCTCTCTTTCTCTTATTTATTTTTTGGCGAGGGGAGGCAAGAGCCGTTCGCCCTTCCCCGGTTTCCTTCTTTTATTGTTCTTCCTCTTCTTTCTTTCCTTTTATCTTCTCTTTCCCTTTCCCCTTCCCTTCTCTCTCTCTCTCTTATTTTTTTTTTGGCGGGGGGGGGTGAGGCAAGAGCCCTTCGCCCCCGTTTACCTCTTTTCTTCTTCTTCTTCCTCTTCTTTCTTTCCTTTAATATTTTCTTTCCCTTTCCCTTCTCTCTCTATCTCTTATTTATTTTTTGGCGGGGGGTGGGGAGGGAGGAGGCAATTAGAGCCCTTCGCCCTTCGCCCTTCCCCCGTTTCCCCCTTTCCTTCTTATTATTCTTCTTTCTTTCCCTTTCCCTTCTCTCTCTCTCTCTTATTTATTTTTTTGGCAGGGGGGAGGGGGAGGTAAGAGCCTTTCGCCCTTCCCCCGTTTCCCTCTTTTCTTCTTCCTCTTCTTTCTTTCCTTTTATATTTTCTTTCCCTTTCCCTTCTCTCTCTCTTATTTATTTTTTTGGCGGGGGGGGGGGTGAGGAGGCAAGAGCCCTTTGCCCCCCCCCCCCCCAGTTTCCCTCTTTTCTTCTTATTCTTTCCTTTTATCTTCCCTTTCCCTTTCCCTTTTTTCCTTCTCTCTGTCTCCCCTATCAACATAGTAATAACGAAAGAGACCACTCTGTAATCAAGACCATTCCATTTTATTTAATACATTTTCGATATACTTAAATTGGCAACTATTACCTTTTGTCCGAGATCCTCATTTTAAACGACTGATGCGAAAGACTAGTCGACGCACCCTTTCGAGAAAAGCCCCCCCTCTTTTATCGAAAGGGTGTGTTAAAACGGTACTCCGCTCTCAACGCACCCTTTCGAGAAAAGCCCCCCCTCTTTTATCGAATGGGTGCGTTGAGCACACCACACCGCGCCGCGCCGCACCGCACCCTTTCGATGAAAGCCTTCAGAAAGGAAGCTGAGACTAAACAATGCCCCTGCAGCCCAAAAAATACAGCCCTGTCCCACCCATAAGGAAACGCGTCAAGTTTTGGAGGGCTATTTCCTGATCAGTGGGCCTCTCCTGACATCTGCCCTAAAAGAAGCTCATGTATGCCCAGGAGGTAAGATAATGTTAAAACATGTATTTCATATGATGAGTGTCATGTTTGTTTTATAGTTTTTGCTTAGTTTAAAAGGTTAATGATACTTGATAGGCCTAGAGTAAAGGAGGGGGTAATCGACCATCTCCAGTTTTCGGCCGATTGGTTGGATCATGGATGCATGGTAAAATCCCTTTAAAATACATCGCATTATAGCATATCACGTATCCCACACATACCATACCATGCCAGAGTCACTGAAGAACCACATTTGCAATGTAAAATATATCCTAAAATATCACATTTTAGCGATGTAATCGGCGGTCCCGCTACCCAAATCTGAAAAATTGAGTATCTTACGCGTGTCTGTAGATTGTAAGAAATATGGGTACCATAAAATGAGCTTTAATTCATGTATTTTCAGATTTAGAGCCCGATTTTGTGCGAGTCGCAAGCTCAAAAGTATCTCATCGCATGTATTAAATCAATGCAGCCGGACACCGCAAAGCACACACGATATCTCTGTCCAATTCAGATTCCAATTCCTGATCAACGCAGTGCTAGTTTTCAACACGAGCACCGGGGAGCTCCGGCATGGGATACCTGCTCCGCCCGCTAGTGCTATAGATCAGCGCGGAAACGCGCGGCGTGTGTGCGCTTCCTATTGACTTTGTACATGCGGTTGAAAACTGGCTCGCTATGTCGATGACTGCCTCCGAAACAGTGAAATTGAAACGAATATTGTCATGGCAATTCATGATTTTTTTTCTGGGATTCTTTTTTTGTTTAAATAGTAATAATATTTGCTTTATGATTTAAACAAGAAATGATAATAAATGGGAAGTAAAGAGTCTCAAAAATAGGATTTTGTCTTAAGTGGTCAAAAAAAAACCTCCTTTACTCTAACTCTGATTAGATATCAAGCTTGAGTGAAGCTCAAATTTAATCAGCCTGAAACTGAGAGCTAAATAATCGTGGTACAATAATTTAGATATTTATGGAATAGATCTATATATTTCTTATAATCACAAAAATAAACATGAAATATAGTGTATATCTATTTGCACATATTGAGGGAAATCTTGGACACTTGTAGATCTAACTACATCATAGTGATTAACAGGTTTCTTTATGATTGCAATTGCAGGACACCTAATTCCACTGGAGGATGCATCACAACGGCATGGGTTCCGATCATTCCTCATCCTCCAGTGTTCTGTCTGTAAGGCAGAGCACTCATTCCTGACCTCTGAAAATATCTTCAAGGGAAAAAGGCCAGGAACCTGTTCCGATATTAACAGGAGGGCAGTAATGGCAGCATCAGAGATCGGACTGGGCAGAGTGGGACTTGCTGATCTCACCAGTATACTTGGACTCCCCCCGCCACCAGTTCAGCAGAGCTACCAGCGCCATTTGAAAAACTTAGCAAAGGCTACAGATACGGTAAGGAACAACATTCAAGTATTTGTCAAAAAGAAAATATCAGAATGAAGCTATCATTTTAGAGTATCTCATGCTTTTGCATAAACATGTCACTAATAAGCTGTTTTATTTTTATTTTATTGACAGGCTGCCGAAGACCAAATGAAGGAGGCCGCACAGCGCCTGAGGGACAAGGCTAGGGAGAAGGACCCCTCCATCAGACCTGACGATATTGTTGATGTGGCAGTGTCATTCGATGGTACATGGCATAAGCGTGGGCACTCGTCGAATCATGGGGTGGGGGTGGTGATGTCAGTAGATACAGGGGAGGTTTTGGATCATGAGGTTTTATCAAAAGTATGTAATAAATGTAGTGCTTGGAAGGGATGGGATAAGGAGGGGGATAGGTATAAGAAGTGGAAGGCAGGGCATGTATGTCATGGGAGTCACAAGGGTAGTAGTGGAGGGATGGAAGCAGTAACAGCTCAAACTATGTGGCGTAGGGCAGAAACTAAATATAGATTAAGATATAAATTCATGCTTAGTGATGGGGATAGTAGTTCTTTTGAGAGTGTAGAAGGGATCTATGGGGAAGGGCATAAGGGATATAAGATGGAGTGTGTAGGGCATGTAGGGAAAAAGATGTACAAAGCATTGGACAACTTCCGTAAAAATCATTCAGGTCAAAAATTAGATGATGATAAGTGGGTAGGGTATGGGAAGAATAGGCTAAGGGGAACATCAGATACACAATCAATAGGAAGATTATCTAGGCTTTATAGGGGTGCAATACGTAGGAATGCTAATAGGGACGTGTTAGATAATGTAGAAGATAAGGCTAAAGCTGTAGAAAAAATGCGCAGGGCGGTATTGGCTGTTCTTTATCACTCGGTAATGCTGAGTGATAATGACGTGCGTCACCAGTACTGTCCGGGCAATGGCTGGTGTGAGTACAAAAACAATGGCAAACTGGATTACAACGAGAATCACTTAGACCCTGTGTTTCTCAAGTACCTGTTGCCTATATTCACGCGACTCAGTGACCCAGATCTCCTTGAGAGATGCCTCCCAGGTCTCACCCAGAACCAGAATGAGAGCTTCAATGCTCTCATCTGGAAAAGGTGCCCTAAACACCTGTGGAGAGGTTCACGTGTTGTTCGGACTGCAGCAAACCTTGCAGCTCTTTCGTTCAACTGTGGCGCAGAGAATGGTCGCTACAGAACTTTCAAACACCTAGATCTCAGAATGGGAGCTCATGCCATTAAAGCAGCGCGTAGAAGGGATTTTATTAGAATAAGTAATGCTAAAAATAAAGCTAGTAAAGTAATGAAGAGCATTAGGGAACTACGTAGGAGAGCTAAGAAAACTAGGGAAGAAGCAGAAGAAGAGAGGGATGGGGGGGGTCATATTCGACGGGTGCCCACTAATGTTATAGAGACAAGATCATTTTCAATGTAACTACATTATATTGTGCGTCAATTGACCCATTTTGAAATTGGTCTTGGCTCTATAGCATTATGCATGTATATATTTGAATATTTGATCATGTTTGTAAATATCTACCGGTACTAACATTAATTTTAATTTTCCTGCTGTATGTACCAGTACTCGTTATAGTTTTATCCGATTTTCACGATGTAAATATAGATTTCTTTTTTATGAATTTAGATTTCTTTTCTTGTTCTGTTTCCTTTAGTTCTTTAGTCTAGTTTCTAGCTATAGGTTACTATTGGATACCAGCACCGCACTGCCACATCATAAAACTCCCTGACAGCAACTCTATTCGGGAAGCTGGACTACATTAACCCTTTGAGAGCGAGCCCACGCATGGCGATTGTTTCCCCTGTGACGGAGCTATTTCGGTTACATCGCCACTAATGGAAAATTTGGCGGTGCTTTCTACTTTCATTGCGCCTCATTGCTCATTGCGCCTCATTGTCATTTTCGTAATTTTAGTAAATGAAAGATCAGACTTTTTTCTTTTCTAAAAATATAAGTTTTGTTCCTCAATACAAAAAATAAGGTCTGTTATTTTTGAGGGAAATTGCCGTCTTATTTTGCTGAAGCTTCACGTCTTTTATTTCAATACACTCACGATACAAATTGCGTGAGCACCGCCGCACGCGCAGATCGGTCGATACCTCCATTCATTCCCCCATTGTCAATGATTGTCGTCTGCTAAAGCTTGGCCCATTATCAACCAAGCCATAAATAATAGGCCTAACCCTCCGTTTTACATGGGTTTTCGACACATTTTGTAACTATATTCTGACCAACATTATGCCATGATATACGGTACACTAAATGCCCTTTCTTTTAAATGTGCAAATCAAATATAGGACTATTTGGGAAATGAATTTTGAGATATCTCAAACATTGTAAAAATAAAATTATTAATAAAATTATCTGTATATATCGGAAAAGAACAAGTGACGCATCTTTTGTGAAGTCTTGGTAACATGTGTATGTATCTAAAATGCAAGGCCCTTTATTTTCTTTATTCTTTCAAAAGTAAGATTTTCAGTTGCATGGTATGATTGTATTAATGATTTTGTGAGAATGCAATGATGGATTGAATTCAAACTTAGTGTTCTGCTTGTGGGATGTATGTACTGATGTTTGTATTCCTCCATTTTTAACTAGATGGAACTTCGACTGCGCGCAGTCGAAAATGATGCCTCCGTCAAAGAGCAAATTTTACAAACCAAAACAGAAGAATTTTTTTTAATTCAAGTTCAATTGTAATCCATTAACAGGTTCTCAGAATATCGTGATTACAAGCAAATTCTCATATACATATATGACCCTTTGATCTTTGACCTCATGACCCTAAAATCTACTCAGTTCATTGGCTCTCCAAGATGTCCTGAGTTAAATAGTAATCCATCTGTCAGTTCTAATGAGAATGCGTTCACAAGCTATTTTTGCATACATAATGAGCCCATGACCTTTGACCTTTGATCTCATGACCCAAGAATCTACTCAGTTCATTGGCTCTGCAAGATACATACATGATCTAAGTTTGGTAGGAATCCATCAATCTGTTCTAATGATAATGCGATCACAAGCTATTTTTGCATACATAATGAGCCCTGTGACCCTTGACCTTTGACCTACTGACCCCAAAATCTAATCAGTTCATCGGCTTTGCAAGATACATACATGACCAAAGTTTGGCAGGAATCCATCAATCAGTTCTTCAGATAACGCAATCACAAGCTGTTTTTGCATAAATAATGAGCCCTGTGACCCTTGACCTTTGACCTCGTGACCCCAAAATCTAATCAGTTCATCGGCTCTGCAAGATACATACATGACCAAAGTTTGTCAGCAATCCATCAATCGGTTCTTCAGATAACGCAATCACAAGCTGTTTTTGCATAAATAATGAGCCCTGTGACCCTTGACCTTTGACCTCGTGACCCCAAAATCTAATCAGTTCATCGGCTCTGCAAGATACATACATGACCAAAGTTTGTCAGCAATCCATCAATCGGTTCTTCAGATAACGCGATCACAAGCTGTTTTTGCATACATAATGAGCCCTGTGACTCTTGACCTTTGACCTCGTGACCCCAAAATCTTATCAGTTCATCGGCTCTGCAAGATACATACATGACCAAAGTTTGGCAGGGATCCATCAATCGGTTCTTCAGATAACGCGATCACGAGAACGGGACGTACGGACGGACGGACGTACGGTACGACGTACGGACGGACGGACGGACGGACAACCTGAAAACATAATGCCTCCGGCTACTTCGTAACGGAGGCATAAAAACAAGTAACCATATTCTCACAATTAGCTTATTAATATAAATTTGGCTAATCCGAAATTTGATAGGACAATAAAAATCATTAACAAATAATGAGAGATGTTTGCTAACAAAATAACGAAAACAATCCATCAACATAACACGTATCGGCTATGACGTCATTTTTTAAGACTGTCATTCGGTTGAGTTAGTATGGGCGGCCGTTCGTGCCAAAGCACGTGTCGCAACATGTTCATCACGCACCAAATCCTATTGGTTTTGAACGCAGTGCTTGCGAGCCCTTTCTAGATCCCTTCCTCTACTCCAATTCCCTTCAAAATTTGTAGGCGTAGTCTCTAGCATTCCTTCAAGGTCACTGAATTCTTTGTTCTCCGGAAACCCTCATGCGTGACCGTCCAGGCACCATTTTTTCTGTTTTGGGCCGTTTTGGTGACCTTTCTTTCGCCCTAACTATCTCCACTATCACAAAAGCTACAGATTTCTTACATATTGCTCTGGATAGTCCGAGAGTAGCTCCTTCGTTTGACACATAGAAACATGGCGTCATTG
Organism: Strongylocentrotus droebachiensis; assembly: GCA_035222895.1. Taxonomy (NCBI): domain Eukaryota; kingdom Metazoa; phylum Echinodermata; class Echinoidea; order Camarodonta; family Strongylocentrotidae; genus Strongylocentrotus; species Strongylocentrotus droebachiensis. The sequence goes on from JAVYIG010001029.1 coordinate 364,237, forward strand.
CACGCACATCGTTGTGACACGATTCCATTTCTAGTTTCTTGTTCAAATCATGAAGCAAATATTATAATTATTTAAACAAAAAAAGAATCCCAGAAAAAAAATCATGAATTGCTATGACAATATTCATTTCCATTTTCACTATTTCGGAGGTAGTTTTCAGCCGCATGTACAAAGTTAATAGGAAGCGCACGCGCGCTGTGCATTTCCCCGCTGATCTAAAGCACTAGCGGGCGGAGCAGGTATCCCACGCCGGAGCTCCCCGTGCCAAAAACTACCTCTGCAGTGATCAGAGATTGGAATCTGAATTAGACAGAGATATCGTGTGTGCGCTGCGATATCCGGCTGCATTGATTTAAAACATGCGACGAGATACTTTTGAGCTTGTGACTCAAACAAAATCGGGCTCCTAATCTGAAAAATACCTGAAATAAAGCTCATTTTATGGTACCGATATTCCTTACAGACACGCGTAAGATACTCAATTTTTCAGATTCGGGTAGCGAGACCGCCGATTACATCGCTAAAATGTGATATTTAAGGATATATTTTCCATTGCAAATGTGGTTCTTCAGTGACTCTGGCATATGTTATGGTATGTGTGGGATATGTGATATGCTATTATGCAATGTATTTCAAAGGGATTTTATCATGCATCCAACGGACCGGCCGAAAACCCCCTCCTTTACTCTACATATTATTGATATACTATATACATCTCCCTTATGTACATGAACTTCTAAGACCGAGGGTTAGAGTTAGGGATAAGAATAGGGATAAGGATAGGATTAGGTTTAGGTTTAGGATTACCTACAAAAAAAGAAACTTAAGTCTTCAGATTTAGCTCCTGTTTAATGTTCAATCTTTTATGAAATAGAGAACCCCTGGAGGAAATGCTGCCTAAGCATCTGTTAGATCACTATTACATTGCTTGAAACGAATCTAAAAACAGAAAAAGACTAGATGAAACTTCGACTGCGCGCTGTCGAAAATGATGCCTCCGCCAAAGAGCGATTTCACAAACCAAAACAGATGCAATTTTCCAAATTCAAGTTTAATAGTAATCCATTAGGAGGTTCTCAGAATATCGTTATTGCAAGCTATTTTTCATATACATGTATGACCCTTTAATCTTTGACCACATGACCCTAAAATTTAGAGAGTTCATTGGCTTTACAAGATACATACATGTCTTGAGTTTGATGGTAATTTCGTCCATCGGTTCTAATGATTAATGCAATCACAAGCTATATTTGCATATATAATGAGCCCCATGACCTTTGACCTCATGACCCCCAAATATAATCAGTTCATTGGCTCAGCTAGTTACATACATGTCCTGTGTCTGATGGTAATCTGCCCATCGGTTCTAATGATGTGATCACCAGCTATTTATGCATACATAATGAGCACTTTGACCTTGTGACCCCAAAATCTAATCAATTCATCGGCTCTGCAAATACATACATGATCTAAGTTTGGCAGAAATCCATCAATCGTTTTTTGAGATAACGCGATCAGGAACAAGAACGGGACGTACCGACGGACTGACCACTCGAAAACATAATGCCTCCGACTACTTCTAAACGCAGGCATAATAAAGATAAATATAAATCGTACCTTGCTGTTTATTGCCAGGTTGCCAAATAGGGCTATGTCCCTTGAATCTGCCTTCTCGGAGTTGACTGTCAAATCCCATTCGCCCGGCGACACCATCGGCGACCTCCTCACTCTCGGGATCTTCCGCGATGTCTTCCGATGCTGGTGGGATGTCGAGGTAGGGTTCGTCAAAGACTTCCACCTCCTGCAGTCTGATGAGCATGCGCAGGAGGACGCGGGCAAAATGAAGGTAAGCGCCAGTCTTGCCCACCTGGTTATTAAAACAGAGAGGCAAAAATTGGGGTGGTTCGTTCCACGAGGTTGGGGAATACAAAGTGGACAAAGTCTACTGATCGAACACCGTTTTGAGATCTTGAATTACACAGTAAAGATAAAATCATCTGTTGAAAATTGTTTTATCAGTGCAAACATACATGCTTGTCAGAATCGTGCTTGTTTCAGACATTAATGGAGTCTTTGAAGGTGAGCTGATAACTTTAGAAAAAATTCTTTTAAAGAATGAAACAATACTAGAGACTAATGTACCTCACCACTCAAGCGTGGGTACATGTGAGGGTAGCACACGGATGTATGCACGGGAGCGTAATACCCATTGGCTCAGTGTTGTGTAGTGATCGCCAAGTTGCCTACTTCACGAACGACTATGGGTACACATCAACATTTTTAAGCCTTTGCTATTACAGTATTTCAGGCATGCCCTTGAATTCCCTACGAAGAAAAAAAAAGATTGGTTTGGTAAACCCGAGACCCTGCTTTGTCCATTGGCAACTCGTTCCACAAAGTCCATTAGCTTAAAATTCTTAATTAAGTTTAGGCAGGCAGCGTATGGAGTACAGGTGTCTATCACATAATGAGCAAAGAGGGGAGGGGGGGGCTTAACTTACCTGAGGTGGGCCATAGAGGAGCAGCCTCCTTGGATGGTAGTTGGCGGAATCCTCGCTCCTCTCGTAGTCATAGTGATAGGACTTGGGCTCTGTCCACTTGCGGTAGAAAGCACTCTTGGCCGGTCCGGTGTTCTTGGTCAGCACTGGCCTGAGAGCGCCAGACCATGAGGTGTCAAGACTCGAGGAGAGAGCTGCTGTGGCAGGGGACTGCTGTTTGGAAATAAAGAAAGAAAGAAAGGAGGAATGTTAATGACCCATTCATGTATTTATATCTAGCATTTAAAATACAGAAGAAAACGGGGCGTTGTGGCGTGCGCCTGTAATCCAGCTAACAATGGAAGTTACAAACTGATTCAGCCGAGGACGCAGGTTCGGAACTGAGTCACGTCTTTTGGATGGTGACGTTAGAGGTCGGTCCCTAGACGTAAATAATTATATCTGATTGATACACTTCTGTAGAAACCCAATTACACTCACACACACAAAGAAGGAAAAAAAAAAATTTAGTCGAGATATTCGATCGTTCTGAGAAAACTGCTATCACAATTGGGTGTTATAAACACACAAATAATACATATGAATTTCAAAAGACATGATGACAATATGAGACCAAATAATTTCAAATAATAAATAATGATCAATGCCTGAATTGACTATAAGCAGTACATTGCAATACGTTGCAAAGTGATAATACAGACTCGATAAGACTGCTGTAGACACAATCTGGCCTTCCTCCCACTCTCCCCCCAATTTCGTTGTTGTAGATCAGGCCTGTTGTAGATCATCAAAAGTATAACCATGAAGAGATTGCCTACCACTGATTCTTTCTTGTGCAGTAGGTTGAATGCAGATCCCGACAGAATCATCATCGGCAGTCCATCTTCACTTCCAGGGGTCTGTTTATCATCCTCTCCTTTGCCATCTCCTTCCTGCATCTCAACATCCTCCTTAGCAACCGTGGGGGAATCCCCAATCCCTGCCCCTCCCCCGGCAACGGCCTCCATCTCCACTGCATCGTGCTTTGGGTAGCCGTTGCTGGTTGGGTTGGTGGGGTGATCGTGGACCGAGGTGGCGGGAGATTGGGCCTTGGTGGGTGTGAGAGACGGGGGTGGGGAGCTGAGGTGCATTCCGGGGCTGGGGACGGGGCGGGTGGTAGAGGTCGAGAGTGGCGCCCCTTCCACCGATGGGGGTCGGGATGTCTCCATGACCGATGACTTGGGGGTGGAGCGAGCGCTGCTCATGTTATCTGCTAATAAACAATACAATGCAATAACGTAATAATAATGATTAAACATTGTGTATACGAATAAAGAATAGCCATAATTGCATGTCGATCCCTATGCACTATACAGAACAGAATACGGAAGGAGTGGAAATGTTGCATTGTGTTCAAAATTGTGAGATCTTACAAAGTGCTAAATGGATATGCTTTCAAATTACTTCAAAACTTTTCATGTTTCTAAGGTATTCTGGCAAGTTATTCCTTAAAACGCTTGATGCATTTACATGATCGCCATTAGATTTTGTAACAGTATGTGGGACATAAAATAAAGACTAATGATATACATGTAGCATGCATCATAAACCTATTAGATTTCCACTACACTAGAATATTCTCATTACCTGATTTAGTAGAAGCGTTATCACCTCCAGCCTGTGACGAGGCGACATCGATCTGCAGGGGGTGCGGAGACCCGCCCATCTCGTAATCCATCCTCTCCTCGAAGACCCCATCCTCCTCCTCATCATCGCCATCGTCGTCGTCATCGTCGCTGTCCTCTGCCACGGTGACCACCGTGGGGATGGCCGAGTCGGGGCAGTGGGTGCAGCCCAGGCCGAGCTCCTGCTCCAGGCTGGTCAGGTCGTAGACGCCGTGGTTGACGAGTCGCAGGTCAACGACCTTTAGTGACCTGACAAAAGTTGAAAACCAATTACCGGTAAAATATGTGCATTCAAATCAATCAACAAACACTTCTATCCTCTCGCTCCACTGTTTTCTCTGGTATCGTATCTTCAGCACGTATTGTCCAATGAGTGTTAACAAAATGAATGGCAGTATATAAAGGCATTAAACTTTTCCTTCAAAATTTCAATCAAGTATAATTTCAATTTGTTTGTCATGATATATGCTCTAAATGCTCAATTTTTTGTACTCACTTTGGCATGGTTTCTCCAGCAAGGTGCTTCCCAGCCAGTACCACAATGCAGGGCAGTCGATTGAGATCTTCGTAGCTCTGTGGTCTCCAGTCAGAGTCTGTGTCTCTCCATCCCTGTTTGATCGAGTCACATACAAAAGAATAATTCCAATGAAACATGTATACAAAGACTGCTCAAGGGGCTCAAGAAAGAGGGTCTGGTGGTCTTTACATATAGGTTCCTTTAACAAGGTTTCAATAAGAAATATCATTACTTATCTTCTTGATATTATTTCGTCTTACATACCCGGTAGAAATCTCCGCTCCTCAACAAAGATTTCCTGACTGTCCCTACCACATCAACCCAAACATATGGTTCTCGTGCCTTTTCAACGGGAGCGCCTGTGGTGTGGAACCAACTTCCTGACCAGCTTTGAGTTGTTGGGAGCACTGACCGCTTTGGAAGAGCCCTGAAAACTCATTTGTTTTTGAGGGTTTCCTAGAGCTGCTTTGTCCTTTTGCTGGTTAGGAGGTTGGTTTGACATAATGGGTGTCTGTTTGTTGAATTTGTAATATGAAATGTCAAATAGTTTGACACAGGTGTAATTATAGGTGAATTGGTTAACTTTCTCATAAATATTTTTTGTCATTTGCTTAGCTACTTTGTAATTTATTATGTTGTTTATATATTCAAATTTGTCATGATTGTAAAGCGCATAGAGAAATTTTCAATTCATTATGCGCTTAATAAATATTCTCTATTATTATTATTATTACAGGGGAAACCCAAAATTAATAAACAAAGAAATAAATGAAAAAATAAAAAAAATTAAGATAAATAAATAATGTGCAAATATAAATGAAGAGAATTCAAGGGCGTTGTGGTGTACACCAGTAATCCAGCTTATAATGGAAGTTACCGACTGATTCAGCCGAGGACGCAGGTTCTAAACTGATTCATGTCTTTCGGATGATGACGTTAAAAGTCGGTCCCCAGACGTAAATAAACATTTCTGATGATACATGCCTGTGAAAACTCAATTACACACACACACACAGACCGGTCCATACCTGAAGTCTCTTGAGGAAGTAGTCATCCAGGAGGATCTCCTGGTCCTGGGCGCAGAGAACAATGTCCAGCCGGTACTGGTAGCCGATCTTATCCCTGACGGCCCTCAGCTTGTCATGGGCCAGGATGGCCAGCTGCGGCGACGGGATTCGCAGGAGCACCATGTGGCCGGCCCCAGCGGGGGCGGAGGTCTGCTGGAAGGGTGCCAGGGCCAGGTCTCGCAGGATCTTGTAGGTCAGGCTCGTGGTGTCGCTCTGGATCTGGGGGATGCCGGCCAGGGTCATCAGGGCAGCGGAGTACTGCCGGATGAGGAGGTAGGTCCGTACCACCATGCTGTGCAGCCTGGGGTACCTGCAGGCACAGAGATGGGGATACAAAAACAATCAGACCTAAAGGTACCTTAAAGCGGGACTGCACTACTTGTAGCTACTTGCGCCCTCTATATAGCCAACAATGCATAAGCGGTACCCGTTGATCCCTCATGATTCCCTTTTTCTTATTTTAAGTGAGAGCTGATTTGATGAGAAAACCACCTGCCAGTGACCAAGCAGGGAGGTCCAATCCCTCCTGCCCAAACTAGTGGAGATAGGCTCTAAAGGATTGTTTTTCTTAATTTGCAAAATTATGTTTTTTTAAATCATTTCACAGTTTAATACTTTTATGATTCTTGGCAACTCAGAAATTACTGTCTGTAACCTGTCTGTCATCTACGTCAATGAATTAGCTTGATAGTTATTATTTAGGTAATTCAAGATAGATTGGAAAAAATAGAAGAAAAACTTGCGGACAATTTATTTCGAATTCTTATCATCACATTCTCATCTTACCTCTTTGTGAGTGAATCAGCCATTGTTTCATATCCCTCATCGCTCTGCAGCAAGGGCATCCTGTTACTCCACTTCAAAGTCTCCCGGAACTTCTCTATTCCGAAGTAGGTGAGCGGCGCGTCAGAATCCGTCTATGAGAAAAGTTGAAACGGTACGGTTAATGGGAGTGTATCATGGCAAATACTGGTTAACGCCATCTATGTTTTCTTTGGGACAAATGCACGTAAAGAAATGGACTTGGTTAACTGGGTCAGCAAGCGCTAGCCTTAGCGAAACAGACCAAAGTTCTCCTCACGCGTTGGTTTCGCGTATGTTGTACGCACCTAAATGCTGCGGTCGCGTTGTCCGTAGTCGTATTATACCCGATTGGCCCCGAGTAAACCCATGGGAAAGACACATAGTCTCGTCATGACACACTCCCTTTAACATAAACTTTTTTACAAACATTTGTACAAGAAGCTCTTTTACTCTTGCATGAGCATAGCGATGGCTCAGTTGTAGAGCAGTGGTATCGCAACCGGGAGGTCCCGGCAACAAGACAAAGGCTAATCGCTCGTGCCCTTTGGTACGGCATTGATCCTTATTACCAAGTCCTTCTGAGAGGACTTAAAGCCCTTGGTCCCCTAGTTGTTTACTTACAAGCATATACAGTGAAATCTGTATACAAAGACCGCTCAAGGGTACCATGAAATGTGGTCATTATAGGCAGGTGGTCTTTATCTACACGTTTCAATGAGAAACCAGATTCAAGGGAAATAAAAAACGTGGTCTCTTTATACAGGTGGTTGCTAAAGCAGGGGAGTGTCTCACAAAGACTAAGATCGACTTTAAGTTGGACTTAACTATGGCAGGCCATTCATGCCACACCAGTTGCTCTCACCATCATGATCTTTAGACAATATTTTTTCCTTCAATAATGAATTATCAAAAAACGTAAATTCTGTAGATTTGTGACCATGATTTGTAAGTCCCTTGAGAGACAAATGCCAGTAAATGGTGAGAGCAAACAGTGGCAAGATCGGCCTGCCATAATTAAGTCCAACTTAAAGTCGATCTTAGTCTTTGAGAAACACTCCCTAGGTCTGAATGTACATGCTTTCTTAGCAGTCGGGTAAACAGCAGGGATGCCAACCTTTCAGAGCACAAATCAGTAACCATAAGGCTCAAAATCAGTAATTTGGGGAATAAATCAGTAATTTCCTATGCGGCGCCATGAATCTTAAAAGAATGGCAAGCGGACGCATGCGCGCATGATTATCTGAAATTTGTTGTGATTTTACTCCCACAAAGTTGCTAAATATTGATTTTCAGTTCATCACAACACATAAGTTTTCAATGAAAAATTGGCTTCTATTAAGAGAATACTTGATAATTTTCCATCTTTCTCATGCAGCGAGTGCTGGATGGCCACCATACTGTACAGCACTTGCTACGATAGATCCCTGTGCGCAAAAAAAAAAAAAAAAAAAAAAAAAAAAAAAAAAAAAAAAAAACGTAATTTTTAGACAACATTCCGTACTGCCGTAATGGTCGTTAATTTCCGTACCAATTACGGGAAATCCGTACTAGTTGGCATCTCTGAAACAGGGGTGATAGTGAGCACTGAAAAAAGGGGGGGGGGGGTTTTCCCCACGACCACCGTCCCCTCGTGAAAAAAAAAAAAGGATCCAGAGACAAAATGGCATCTAAGAACATTCCACCCTTTTGAGTAAGAAAATTGGGAAGAAAAAAAAAAACCAGGGAAAAAAATAAAGATCGGGTAATTATCAGGCCTGGGTTAATCAATCATCATCGTCAAAGATCAAACAAATGCTAGGTGGCCATGTTACCTGGTCCGGCATGGTGGCTGCGTGCGGCACTGAGACGGGCATGGGGATCTCATTATGAGGAGCAATCCTAGATTTCTTGGTCTGTAGGCTGTACGGCTGGCTGCTGACGTGCAGGGTCAGGAGGTTGGGTGCGTCGAGGACGCCATGGCTGTTCACGTACCTATGAGCGAAGCCCCCGGCAGAGGCTTGTTGGCCGGTAGTTGCCACCCTGAAAAAGAAAAATACATTTTTTTATGTTCTTTATAGGTTTATATGATGAGGCAGTAGAGTCAGGAAAACTTATTAAAGGTACTACATGTCCCATGTCCCATTTGCAGGCCAAAAAAATGAAAATGTTAAATTCCAACGGCATTTGAAAGATAATACTAATTTAGAACTTCCCTAAATAATGTGGGGCTTGAAAATGTCTTCAAGTGGGAAAATATCGACTATTAGTTATAGTTACAAGCCGATCGCCTGTCTGATTATCAAGATATTTATGATTGGAAACTCACCTAACATCAAGATGGGCTTGGTCCTGGACCAGAACGAACAGAGTGTGAGGCATGGTCTTGACCTTGTTGATAAACAGGTCAAACTTGGCCTGGTTCTCTGCGGCACTATCGCACTGCATCACGTACGGCTCGGCAGACTTCACATCGTTGGTGGTCACCAGACCCAGATCCACAAGAAGGTCTAAAAATGGCGGAAGGAGGATGGGGGGTTAAATGCATCGTATCACAATGTTAAATCTGAGATGCATAGCCCTACGTGTCATCAGTGACTGTGATAATGTTGAAGCCCTAAAAGAATTGCGCTTCAAAATGATCATGAAGTGCCTCAAAAAAGTAAAAAACTATGAGTGACCGGTTTTACCATGCTCATTTTCGGCAATAGACGGTAGTGTTATAAAAACCTTTAGGAAAACGGATTTTGAAATGCCATTTCCAATCATAAATATCTTGATAATTAGACAGGTGATCAGCTTGTAAAAGTCATGGGGTTCCTAACTGACCTAAAGGTTTATATGATTGCAGCATGAGTTAACTCCAGGATTTTGTTTCAGAATCTGAGACAAAGATACCCAATCCCTTTATGAAAATGGAATTATTCATACAAAAACTGATTTTTTTTTTTAAATGTTGAATGGGGAAAGGGGTAAACAGAAATTAACCATTCATATAAGGAGCCAGAAGGATCGACATTAAAGCTGTGTTAAATTAAGAATTAGCATATTTGGCTCCAAAAAAAATGAAATGACAAACATGTTCATAAGGCAAAGTTATTAGCAACACACTTGGACATGTGTCCCTTTCTTTTTTACTCTCAATAAGGCGCTTCATTAATGTAAATGTTTAATATGAAAGAGTACCCTTTTACACGTTACTCCACTTTCCAGTTCAACAAATTCATTGTCATCATCATGATAATTAACATCACCATCATCATCATCATCCTCACCATCACCATCATCATCACAATCATCATCATCATCATAACCACCACCTTCATCATCATCATCATCGTCACCATCATCATCATCATCATCACCATCATCATCCTCCTCACCATCATAATAATCATCACCACCATCATCATCGTCATCATTATTAATATTATCATTACATCACCATCATCATCAATGCTTATTCATCATCGACTTACTTGACTGAACAAGCCTGGTCAGTGTCTGACTATAGAGGGCCTTGGAGGGTGGGACGATGATGAGGAGATGGACCTGTATGAACCGGCCCAGGTCCAGGGCCATCTGGTCCGAGTCTGCGATGGTACAGACCTGGGACAGGATCTTCATGGCTGCAGTGATCTGGGCCTGGTGAAGGGTAAACATCGGTTCTGGTTGATCTAAAAGAAGAAAGATTAAAGATACAGTCAAACCTGCTTTAGTGGCCACCTGTCTACAAAGGCCACATTATTTGTTTCCCTTGATAATGGTTTCTCATTGAAACATGTACTAAAGGAACCCGGGACAGGATCTTCATGGCCGCAGTGATTTGCCTTTCATACCCGTCCACAAAGACCACCTGTCTACAAAGGCAACTTTTCACTGTTTCCCTTGGGCGGTCGCTATAGACAGTTTTGACTGTACTACTGCTGCCATGAACAGAAAGCCTGTCCAACTGTTTGCACAATACATTAAAAGTGTGAAATATGAAAGGCAAAAAGAAATATGCAAATTTACATAGAATACAGTTCGTCATTGATTTATTAAAGTTCATGGAAACTTGTCATGTGTTTCAGTCTGGCAAAAGAGAGCAAATAGAAATATGCAATCATACACGAAGTACCAAAGTTGTTTATGTTTTCTTGTATATGTTTATTTTGTGATGTTATATACTAAAGGATCGATGTGGAAGGGTAAAAAACAGTTTCATTCTACCCAACAAAAAGAATCAATTTCAAGAAAAGACATCAACATGTACTGTATTATATAAAGAGAAAAAATGCTTTCATTTTCAACAGCCCATGAGGAACAAAGTCCCAGACAAATGCACTATAGCTTGGTTGAAACAAAACATGAGCAGCACATAGTGCAAGCTATTGCTCTACATGTTGCTCAGGGGGAGCTAGTTAGTGGAGCACAATCGCTGTTTCACAAAAACAAAATAAATACATGATCTGTGTGTTGTGTACTGTACATTTAAATGCACATGCATCCACTGCACTAGCTCATTGCAAATATGCAAATAAAATGTAGGACGGGGGTTGTCTGTCGTAAACTTAACAAACATAAAGCCTTCTCTATTGCCTTCGGATTGAACAAAAAATGTTTATCAAATAGCACCCATTATGAATATTTTCCTTTATATTGTCCAACATAAGTCTTTAGAAAATTTATGAAATATTTCTTGTAAACTTCCTCAAATTGCTGTTTTAAATCAACTGTCTGGAAACACAACGTCTGGGTATACTTATTTATTTATTCCGTTTTATTTCAATAGGGTAGCCCCGTCAGTAATCAAAGTACTGTTTTACAGGGGGCCCTGTAAACAAATGCTACATAACAATATGAAGATAAAAACTACGTGAACAATAGTATGAACATCATCGAAAACATCAGTACATAGTAACATATAACAGAAAATAAGTAAAGAAAAAGAGTGAATAATAAACAAAGCCAATAGACTGCCACTAACCTTTAGAAATGACGATCATATCCTTGGCAACAGTTTCTGGTGTCTTCTGTAGAATGTCTCCATCGAATGGAATGAACACCTCTCCTCCGAGACTGGCCGAGAAGCTCTCCAGGAGAGCATCAATGTCATGTCCAGCTAAAACGGAAAGAGCGAGAGCAAGAAAATAATTTGTGTTAAAGGAAGTGTATCATGGGAAATACTGGTTAACGCCGTCTACGTCTTCTTTTTGGACAACTGCACGTAAACGAATGGATTAACTGGGTCAGTACGCGCTGGCGAAACGGACCAAAGTTCTCCTCACGCTTCGGTTTCGCATATGTTGCACCTACGTGAATGCTGCGGTCACATCGTCCGTAGTCGTATTTTACCTGCTTGGCCCCGGGTAGGGCCACGGGAAAGACACATGGTCTCGTCATGACCTATCCCTTTAATATTCTATATACAGTCAGGTGTCTTGACAATAAATGATTTACTGGTACTGTTGGTCCAAATGAAGTAATTTGTCCTTACAGCATCACTTAATAGAACACTGAGTACTGTTAGTAGAGGTGTCGTTGTCTAGCGGATACATCACTGGACTTTTGAACACGTTGTTCACGGTCCGAGTCCCACCACGACAATAATGTCCTTTGGCAAGACACTAATCTACATCTCTCTCGCTTAATCTTGCCCGTGATGATCTCATAAATTCTAAGGATTTGTGGGCCTCATTGTAAGCTTGAACAGCCAACTTCAGTTCAAAATCTGTGATTGACCAGACTAACTGTCAAGGGTGAACCGATGACTTGCCTGGATTATTCTTGAAGAAGTGGCTATCCAGGAGCTCCATCATGCCCGCGATGATCACATAAATTCTTAAGTATTTTTGGGCCTTATTGTAAGCTTGAATAACAAACTTCAGTTCAAAATCTGTGATTGACCAGACTACCCGGTTATTGGTCAAGCCTCAAGGGGGAACCGATGACTTACCTGGACTGTTCTTGAAGAAGTGGCTATCGAGGAGCTGCATCTTGCCCGTGATGATCTCATAACTGATCTCCTTGAACGTCTCTGCGGTTGAGAGCTTTGACTCTGTGATTGCACGCACCTGGTTGCTACCTGATTAACACAAACACAAAAACAAACAGGTGGGAATACACTATACGCTCTTTGCATATGTTGTGATATTGGTGGTGATATAAAAACACAAACTTTTGCAACATGAAACTTTAATTGTCAACATTAAAAAATGATCCTTTGTGAAATGTTGTGATCTTGAGATCACTTGTTGACCATACATTGTGAGACAAACGAATATAACTAACGATATTATTTTCGATTAAGTTTTGTTAAATTGCAAAATACAGCATGTCAGCTAGAATATGTCAGTCATAACAGAAATATTTGGATTGCACCTAGTAAATAAAGATTGTGGGTTTGATCTTGTAACTGAAAAAACAAGTCAGAAAAAATCTTGGAACCAGCGAAATTTGCCATCTATTGCTTGTTTTTCAATTACAAGATTGAGCATGCGATCTTTATTTACTGGGTGCAAGCCAAAAACATCTTTACAAATTGAAATTACTCCCAGGAGGCCTATCATTCAAAGCTACATGTATCGTCCTAATGGTGGACTGGTGACAAATAATAAGTCAGAATTAGTCACAAGAGCCGAGGTATTTGTTTCCAGTTCATCATGACTGGCCACGGTGGTAAGAGTTGCTGCCAAGAAAGCAGTAGATGGCAGGTTCGAATCCTGCTGGTCCCAAACAAATTCTGACTTGTTTTTCTATACCTTGTAGATCCTTCAGGGTGATAGCTAGAGAGTACTAAAAATAAATAGGTGTCTTTTTTTTCCCTCAACCCCACCCCCCTTGAGTATAAAAAAATAAGAGGTTTCGGGGGGGAAAAATAGGTAAGAATAGAGAAAATAAGGGAAGACTCTTAAAGTCAGGATAAAATTGGGGGGGAAAAATATCAGGAAAAAAAAATTGGGTCTGATGTAGCTGATAAATAAGTCAGAATTAGTCACGAGAGCTGAGGTATTTGTTTCCAGTTCATAACCACTGCCAATGGTGGTAGAGTTGCTGCCAAAAAAGCAGTAGACGGCAGGTTCAAATCTTGCTAGTTCCAAACAAAATTCTGACTTGTTTTTCTTTAGCTACCGGTAGTAGATCCTTACCTACTACAGCTACGCAGAACTCTGTTCCTCGTTGTCTGGACACGTGAATGACCACTACGTATTTGGGGCGAACTGCCTCCTTTGACATGGTGGCAAGCCATTTCAGCATATCACTCAAACCCTCTGCAATGGAAGTCTGTATAAAGAGATGTAGTGCTATTATACAAATGATGCATGCGCATGAGTTCATTATACGATCTATCCGCACTCGAGTTGAGGCTGTGTGTATCTATTGCACGAAGCTGTTAAGCCGTTAGGCTGAGTGCGATAGATACACACAGCATCAACGAAGGCGGATAGATCGTCTAATGAAGGAATGAAAACGTGCATCATTCGTTTTATACAACGAAACTACTAGATTCTTGTTATTTGATGTAAAAAAGAATTCATTCAAGATTGTTTCGTGACATTAAAATACGGCTGACAAATAAATCTCAAGTTTAAAAAGGCTAAATTTAGTGCGCACACAAAGATATAGTAAGCGCACTTACCTCTATATCCATTTACGCATAGTGCACAAAAAGGCTCATGCACACACGGTATTAAGCGCTCTACCCTCTACGCGCACTACTGGACATCATGTATATGCACTAAAAAAGCGTGCAATAGTCTCAGTAAATTATGAATCACACGTGACCGCGCATGACCAATCATTTGATTAGGATCTGGGAGTGAGCTGTATTCATATACCTTACCACGTTTTTAGTTTGTTTAATATATTTGAAAATTTGATTTGTCCTGACCTATCTTTCTTAAGAATGTGATATATTAAAGCTCACATCTATCAGTATTCAACAAAAGCCCTATTTCAACCAGTCCACCTTTTATTCTTGAGTTACGAAAAACATAAGTTTATCCTCACCTGCGCAATCAGGATTTTGACACGCCCGTTGGAGGAGGCCACGGCCAGTTTGGCCAGCAGAGGGAGCTGTGCAGGAGCGACGGTCGTAAACTGGGGAATGTTATGTTGGCCCGGGTGGTCCTTGATAGAGGTATCCTGTCTCGCCCGTAGCATCGCAGCATCAAGCTCTCCCTTCGTGGGTGCCTCGTCCCCTGGTAGAACAACAAAGAATAATCAAAATATTCAGTCTTTTTATAGGCATCATTTAAAGATAAAGACCAGTTATGGTCATGCGATCAGAAAAGGTTGATCAGCTAGCATATAAGTATTGTTGTGTACTGCAAGGTTCTGGAATCATCAAAATGATAAGAAATTAGGCCCAGTCTTCGTAAAGTTACAAGCACTGTATACAGAAAGATGTATATGGGACTAGGCACATGTGCGCAACACGTGCGATCTCTCACATACCAATATATTAAACTAATTTACCAAATATATCAATTAGTAGGCAGTTTCCCGGCAAAATTGTTATCATCATGTATTAGTCAAAACATATTCTTTCACATGATTGGTAATTAGATCTTCCATTTCACTTTTTGAAATTGGGGCGTTTCCAATACTGGTCTTTACCTTTTACAATGTTAAATATGAGATGCCTGGCCTTACATGTTATCAGTGTCTGTGATATGGTGTAATATTGAAGTGTTAAAAAAACAATTAGGAAAACTGAAATTTGATTTCTATTTCCAACCATAAATATCTTGATAATCAGACAAGCGATCGGGCTTGTAAAAGTCATGAGCATGAGCTGAATCCAGGATTTTGTTTCAGAATCTGAGACATAGTTACCCGATCCCTTTAAAAAGGCTTTACAAAATACTTGAATACTTGAATTACAAGATGTTACCTGTATCATTTACACACACTGTAGCATGGTTGATGGGAAAGAATTTCTAGAGATTTGGCTAGGAGGGATTAGACCATCCAGGGTGGTAACTGACAGGTGGCTATCTCATCAACTCAGCTCTCAATTAACATAAGAAAAAGAGGATCATGGAAGACCAATGGTCACCAATTAGGCATTGTTTTCTATATAGAGGGAGCATGTATTGCTACAAGTAGTACAGTGGGGCTTTAAGATTGATTTTGGCAAAAAAGTGATAGCAGAGAGACTCACCGAGCTGGACAATGTACTGGATCATGACCAGAGCCATGGTCTCAAAGTTCATACTCTGGACCCCAACCAGCCCCAGACTCTCGGCCAGGTGTGGGGAGATGTGCTGCCTCGGCTTGAGGCTGTCTCTGAACTGCACGCTGACCAGGATATCCATCATGTTGCCGTGGAACACCGGGAGGTTGCCGCTGCAGTCCAGGACGATGATCTTGGTGCCGCAGGCCTCGGCCAGGCCCGGCGGCACGAAGGTGCAGTCCTGCACCGCGGCCTGGACGGGCGGGGGCACGAAGTTGGGCGGGTGCATGAGGGCGGGTGGGGGCAGGGTGGGAATGGAGGCCCGCTTGAGGTGGTGGGTGGGGCGCGATTGTTCTGCAGAAACCGAAAATGGAAAGTGAAAAAATGAAATAATATAGACGGACACGGCTTAACTCACTATGACTTTAAGCAACTTTGTCTTTCAAATCATATATGCACCCTAAATATAATCATTGCAAATATGTTTCTATGCAACCCACGTATCGAGGCAAATCTATTTTGTGATCAATAACGGAGAAATTGAAAGTTGGTGGGGAACTCGCAAGATACGTAACAGAGTTGCCAATCTGTGTTCAAATCTTTTTAAACAGAATTTCCTCAAACTATCACTGACCTGATTTTTGTTTAATGCTTCTTAAAACCGACTTAATATCAGGGTGGAGTTCCCCTTTCAAAGCTATTTTATTAGCATTTCAAACCAGATGCTATTCCTCTAATACTTGAAAGCTCTTCAACAACGGTATATTACCTTGCCCAGGACGTAGCTTCTCATCGTCCATGCTGTGAAACCGTCGCCTCTTCTTCAGAGGTTGCTGAGCCGTGCTTGGAGACTCCGACTCCCCCGGCCGGGGGTGGGCGTCGCCAGAAGACGGGGACGAGGCCTGCATCCTTCCGGACCCGCTGTGAGGATCCAGCCCCCCTTCTCCTCCAGCCTGGCCTGGTGAGCTGGTGTGGCAAGCGACGGCGCTGTTACCATAGTGATTGATGTTGGCCGATGGGGATGTTCGGGGTTGGGGAGAGTCTTGGCTACCGGGGGTGAGAGTGCTTGGTCGGCTTACGATCACTGTGGCAGAAAAGAGCAAACAAGTACAGGTATGAAGGAAATACTGGTCTGTGTACAATTGAACCTGTTTATTAAGGCCACCAAATGGAAAAAGAAAAGGGGGGGAGAAATATGTTCACATCATCTTTAGGCTTCTTGATTAACGTCTCAGGAACAGAAATTTTGACAAAGGTTTTAGTTGCTAAAATAAATAATAATAGTCACATTTGCTCAGCCCTTAATATTACGTTTCTATAAAGCACTTTACATATTTATCGATAAATTGAGTTCAATTGCTAATCCACACATGATAGTGCACACACTCCCCTCCTGGGGAGTATTCCTGCCAGGCGCCATTTTGGAAGCGCACCCATGCCAATCCAATAATAAAGAGAACCATTTACTTTAGCAATCTAGATGTATGGATTGAAGTGTCTTGCCTCTTGACCTTCATTTACTCAACACAGTAAGTTTTAATGCAGCATCATCTGTTTTCTTTGAAGTGATATAGTGAGTTGTGTCTTCACAGGACTTCACTAGACCTGAATATGATTATCACTCAAACAAAGTGAGGAAATTTAGTGTACCTGATGTTTGCCCTGCCATACTTGGTGAAAGAGCCCCATGGTAGACAGATGTGGATGAATAGTTGGTCTTTCTGCATTCTGGGAGGGTTATAGATAAAAACAAAGAATTACATTTAATTGTTGAATTTTTTAAACAGGTTACAATACACGTCTACATATCAGGACATAAATAACATAGCCTCAATTAATTTCCTACTAATGAGTGTTTCATAAATTTATTAGGTTTATTAAATCAAACAAATATAGTCTAGACCATTATGCCATGGGCATAACGATTTCTTACAGTCCAAGAACTGTTAGGAATATGTTTTTGATAGTAAAGCATGAACAGTATTAATTTCTATAGAGAATTGTTACATGCATATTATAGGTTAAAGGGATAGGGTAACTTTGTCTCAGATTCTGAAACAAGATCCTGGATTTGGCTCATGCTACAATGATAATTATAAACCTTTAGGTCAGTCAGGAATCCCATGACTTTTACAAGCTGATCGCCTGTCTGATTATCAAGATATTTATGATTGGAAATCGAAATCAAACTTTGCGATTTCCTAACGGTTTTCATAACACTACAGTCTATTGGGGAAAATGTGTATGGTAAAACTGGTCACTCAAAATTTTTACTTTTTTGAGGCACTTCATTAACATATTGAAGCGCATGTAGGGCCATGCATCTCAGATTTATCATTGTTAAATGATGCACATAAACAAAATTGTATTCATTATTATCTTTACCTTTCCAGGGTATGTTAGGCCCCCTGACCAGGTGGCCCTGTTTGTTGCGCACGATGTAATACTTGAGATGCTTCTGCTTCTTGGCTTGGGTTGTGAGCTTGAGATTGATGTGATGAGAGAACTCTGTGAAGTACCGGAATCCCTTCTCTCCGCATCCCACACAGTTACCACTGAAACCTGGGGTTCAAAGAAGGTTGAGGGGTTAAAAATGTCAATGAAACAAAATAAGCAGTACCATCATCACCAGAAAGAAGAGCGGCCGCACCATCATCACCATAATCATAATTAACATTATCATTATTATCATCATAATCACTATAATCACCACCATCATCACCACCGCCACCACCACCATCACTGACATAATCACCCTTCGTTTTGAATGTTTTAAACAGACAAAAGGCATTATATTAATGCTGTGAATCATTATCATCATTACCATAATTAAAATCACCACCACCACCACCACCACCACCACCACCACCACCACCACCACCACCACCACCACCACCACCACCACCACCACCACCACCACCACCACCACCACCACCACCACCACCACCACCACCACCACCACCACCACCACCACCACCACCACCACCACCACCACCACCACCACCACCACCACCACCACCACCACCACCACCACCATCATCATCACCACTACC
Source organism: Strongylocentrotus droebachiensis (assembly GCA_035222895.1). Taxonomy (NCBI): domain Eukaryota; kingdom Metazoa; phylum Echinodermata; class Echinoidea; order Camarodonta; family Strongylocentrotidae; genus Strongylocentrotus; species Strongylocentrotus droebachiensis. The sequence continues at coordinate 382,976 of JAVYIG010001029.1, forward strand.
ATCATCATCATCATCTTCACCACCATATACATCCTCCTCTAATCATCATCACCATCACCATCACCATCACCACCACCATCACCACCACCATCATCATCATCACCACCACCACCATAATCTTCCTCCTCCCGATCATCATCATCATCATCATCATTTGTTCACTCACCTAGGAGAGCAAGATTGGTGTTGGGGTCTGGGAGGAACCTGGCATCCACCGCTGCAACCAGGATGTTCTCTGGGAGGTAAGGTGACTTGGTGCCTACCAGAACAAAACCCTTGGGTACCTCTATCTGTTTGTCACTAAGCTCTGTCAGACGGATGTCAGATCCTGCCTGGCAAAAACCTGTTAGAGAAAATTTATTTTTAGTTTTAATTTGAACTGGCATTGAAAAGGTATTTGGGTGTGAAACCAAGCTGCTTTACTGGACCTTTTTTTATCCTTGGTCCAAGCTGAGTGAATTAAGCCTTTGCAGCATATCCCAAAGGGTGGTTTTGGGAGGACCAAAGACATTTAACAGTTTGGTTGGATGTATGCACTGACAAATTTATCATGCTTGTCAGATTCCTTGTCAGGGGGAATTTACCCCTGGTTCTGGTTTTCTCAGCTCCTCCTTCAACTCGCTATTGATCTGCACCAAATGTGTTAAGCACTGGCAAGAACCCTGATTGCCAATAAAGAACAATGTGAATATACATACATACGTATATGGGTAAAAAAGAATAGCAATAAAATCAGGGTAGAAAAGGTGGGATGTCCTTAAAGATAAAGTTTCTGGTAAAAAAATTAAAGAAAGAATTTTCACATGATCAAATGAAACTTACACTGAATGTTCAAGATTACAAATAAATGTCATTTGCCAAACAATTTTGGTAGAAAATGTATACTGGCTGAGAAATGATCATAGAAAGATTAGGAAATCAAGGTTAGTAGCCCCGACACCATTTGTGTAGTCCCATATACATTTATCTGTGTACAGTGCTTGTTACAATTATGTCACCTTTATTTTTAAAAGCGAAATATTTGTGGACAGGGACCCAGTAATTTCAGTCTGTTTAAAAAGTGGACAAAAGGAAGGAAGCCTATTTTTCAAGCCACGTACCAACTTCTTGACAGCCTCTAAGAGTAAGCGCTCCGTACAAGAAGCTGGAGTTCTCAATCTCCTCCCGTCTGTACACGCTCTCATCCTTCATGAGTCGCGGTGATGTCGTCCGAGAGGAGGAAGCGGAGCCGGGCGCCGTGGAAACGGTGGGCGGGATGCTGGACTGTGAGATGCGGGCCTCTTGGGCGGGTCTGGAGGAGGAGGATGGGGGCTGCTGGATGAGAGGGGGTGGAGGGTGGGCGGGATACTGGCCTGGTATGATGAATCTGGATACACAGAAGTCAGAGAGAGAGAGAAAAAAAATATTGAAAATATCATGAATCGTTGGTTACAAACACATCTTTGTACAGATATCATTTCCATATGATAAGAAGAGCAATGGGTTTTAACCTGTAATCCTTCATACATTTACGTGTATACTCATGACAGTTTTCTTTCAACTCATTGTGTATTTAACCATTGCCTAATATGATCATGACAGAGAATCATGCAGAGAAATCGAAAGAGGTGGAAGGAAGAATACATTAAGAAATATATATATATATATATATGTTTGAAAGAATAACAATTTTATAGCAATGCCATTAATGCTCTTTTGAATTCTACTGGGTAGCCATGTCACACATGGGTGGACATAAGCAATGCATATAAAATGCCTTGTATAAGATCAGGGACCTGTTTCACAAAGCCTTTTTTCAATGACAAATGACTAAATTCAGTGACAAATCTGCTGATAACCAATCAGAAGCAAGGATTTCAGTAGCTTATAACAAAAAATGTCATTTGTCACTGATGACAAGCTTTGTGAAACACTCCCCTCCCCCAAACTCTTACCTTTGGGCTGGAAGATAAGGGGATAGCGGTAGCCTTGGTGATGGGAGCATGACTGTCGGGATACCAGGCTGGGAAGGATGAACCACCGATGGGTGCAACCCTAGGGGGCTAGGTAAGGGGGTCTTCGGGTGGGGTGTGGCGTAGGAGGAAATGCTCCCACTGGTCCTTGGTTCCAGGGGGGTCTTTGGAGAGGGGGCGGTGGAAGAAGTGGAGGGCATCGTTTCCTTGCTGTTGTTGTTCTCGGTGGCAACGGATGAGACGGATTCCTTCCTCCGCTTGTGCTCCGAGGAGCTCCCGTGGGGTTCAATGTCTCGCACATTTGGCTTGATATCTTGGGGAAAAAGACAAAAAAACACAAATGAAAAAATTTTGAATATTTTTTAAATGCATATTTTTCATTAACTACTTTTACTTTTGATGTTTACTTCGATGTTGAGGCATTAATAAATCCTTATTTGCCCCTCCAGGCAATGCTAACTCTCTGGTTTGGACTGTACTTAAGGGGGTGGCTGAGTGTACCAACATTTCCAAAGGATGGATTTGAACTGGTTTACACTTGTTGCACTGATTGAGTGTGGTAAGGAATTTTGACAAAGCACAGATTTACACTTTGGCTACCTTACTTTCATACTGTGGCCTCTGGTTTTAGAGGCAACGTAGTCATGAACATGTACATATGTCCATGGACAGTGTGCATTTAGGCAAATAGGCAAAAGGAATAAATAACGCCTGGCTTCTAAGCTATTTAAACTACAGAGTAACCTGTATACAAAGATCACCCAGGTAAGCAAAGACATGTCTTTATAAGCAGGTTTTCTTTATGTGCAGGTTACTTTTGCACTGGTTTCAATACGAAACACTTTTCATGGGGAAAAATCTAGTTCGATCTACAGGTGGTCACTATATTAAGGGGATTTCCCCTACAATTTCTTTTCATTTTTGTATAAACTCTGATTATATTTGTACAAAATAGCATTTCAAAAGGGTTGGTAGATCCTACAGATGAAGAGAACGACATGACCATTCCTTAAATAAAATGTGATGATTATTCATTAAGTGCCAAGGAAGGCAAATCCTCCCCTACAATGAATTTCTACTCGGAATTTAAACTTCCTTCCTTTAAGTGAATCAGAATAGGTACAAACCTACAAGTAGTAAAGTTTACAAACAGTTAAAGGTATTACAAAGTTTTGGTATGGGGTCATGAATTTGGTTAAAATGAACATATTGGAAGCATATGCGGTCCTACAATATTCAATGAAAGTTGTCGCGGTTGAAATCGAGTCTTAAGTTATGAAATTGTAAATAATAAACTCTTTATGTTGTATAGCTCCCTCTCAAGTTCAAGATATCAATTAAGCCATAAAACGATGTTTCTTGATTTAAATCGACCGATTAGCTATTCCCGTTCGGAAGTTAAGTATCACAACTACATATTCTGAAATTTTCATGGTCGCAGCTACCATTGTACGGCCGTAGGCGCTATTAGAAATTTATCAAAATTTACCGGGAGCACCGGTAAATGTTTATATTCAATTTTTCTCGAAAGCAGATGTGTTTTAGGGGCTAATTTTTGTAGTGCTTATAATACATCCACAGGGGCATCCAAATATATCAAAATTGTAAAGAATCACTATCCACTCAATTTTCATAATTTCCCAAAACTTTGTATTACCTTTAAGTTATTTCGTGCCAAAGTCACATGTACAATGAAAAGAAAAAAAGTACACATGTTAATTATTTTTTTTGGAGAGTAACATTTGTTTGAACAACACCTACTGAGAGACTTTTGAAATTGATATTTCTCTTGGGTAATCCCTACGTATTAGTTGTTCTTGTTCTTCTCTTTCTTTCTTTCTTTTGTTGTTTAAATTATCATAATAATAATAATATTTTTGTATGCTTGCATTGTCTATTTTTTTATTGTTTGATGTAGAGTTCCTGGATATTAAATAAATGACTGAATAAGTAGATAAATACATAACTAAATAAATAAAACAATAAATAAATCATGATTAAATATTTGGTTGAACTTTGTTTAACTTGTATACTATGACTTGGGTTATTTTCCTAACGTACATGTACATGTATATGTAAAATAAATTGCATAGTCATGATATATATATTTTGCAATGGATAATAATATTTGCATTGTTCTCATAAATATCTTTCCATATTATGAATATGTTTTACAGTTGCATTGAAGGATTTTTTTTTAAATGGAAAATCAATTCGTTTTTACAATAATTGTCCATTAACTTGATGGCACATGTCTTTGTGCCCTGTACTTCTTTCTTACAGCTTACTCTTCACTGGGAAATTCCAGCTGTACCAACAAAATTGTCAATTTCAAGTGCCCAGATAAACTTTAGTTCCTGATATGAAATACCACATGGAGGTCAAGGGCCTCTTCATGTTTGAGTTTGATTATTGTGTCAACAAAATTTGTTCCAGGTGTACATTTAGGTATGTTACCTCTGCAATATAATGAAGGTGTAACACAAGACCGTTATGTCATTTCAAAATGACAAATTTCTTTGTGGGGAAAAAAGGTAAATATCAAATTTACAGTCTGTTGCTCTCTGTTGCTCTCTTTTAACACTACTTTTTATCAAAATACTTGTATTTTCCTTCCTTCCATTTCTCTCTCTCTCTCCCCCTCGGGAAGGGGGGGGGTGGTATTTCTAATTTTTCTACGTATTTTGTTGTTTCTTTCTTGGAAAATAAATTTCTATATGTACATGAATGGGGTGTTTTCTTTTCTTATTCTTATATTACCGGTATATTATTGCTCTCTTTCTCTTTTTCTCTCTCTCACGCTCTCTCTCTCTCTCTCTCACGCTCTCTCACCCTCTCTCTCTTTCTCTCTCTCTCTCTCTTTCATGGGGGGGTATTACTATATATTTGTTCTTGTTTTCTTTTGGGGGAAGGGGCTGTTTGTATCTGTGCAGGGCTCTGATCAAGGGCACAAAAGTGTTACATATGAGGTGAATTTTAAAAGTCAATTATAGACTGTGGCAACATTATTTTTGTAATCTGCAAACATTATGCAACATATAGCTAAAAAATCAGACCTTAACAAATTGCCGTTAAGTAGCAATCAGAAGCTAAATATCACATCATCTAAAATGTTACGTACATAACTCGGTGTCCACTTCATGCTGATATTTCCCTTATAATTTTACTTTTTCTGACAAAGTACATTAGATGTTAAAACATACTGTAAACAAAACTTAAAACCATTGCCATATCAACTTTTTTCAATTTAGTTATTAGAATATGGCCAAAACAAATGTGGACACCAAGTTATGTACAGTACATCTTATTCTCTACATGCTTTCTCTTTGCCTCATTGTCAGATAAGGTTTTGCATTAGTCTGATAACGACTTCAATTGAAGGAATGATAATGTTTCCTGAATGAAACATAATTTGCAATGTGTAAATAGTTTGTAAACTATTATTACAGGACTGAAATGTAAGATTTCTGTACTTAATCGTACATAACTGTGGACACCAAAAGTAAGTAGTTTTACATTCAAATAATAACTTCTTGTTCCTTAAATTCAATAAATGTTTGTTTAAATGAAAATGCAGAAGGGTGCAATTCATGCTGTATGGAATAAATAAATGTATTTATGATAATTATTTCAAATTTTTGATTGGTAGTAACGTACATAACTCGGTGTCTTTTCATAATGGTGTCTTAGTTATGTACATGACATGAAAAAGTTCAAACTGCAATATTTTGTAATATTCTTCTCACCAAATCAGATGTGTGTATGTCTTATACATTTTTTACTACCTTACTATGACAAATAACTAAATATAGGTGGTCTTATTGGAAAAACAAAACATGGAATACGTTCATAACTGTCACGTACATAACTCTGTGTCCACATTCATTGTTGATTAAATATTAAACACATAGGCCCGTATTCTGAAGTCTTGTCTAACTTAGCCACGACTAAAGTTAAACAACTGTTTAGTTAGACAAGACTTAAACAGGACTTAGACGCGGGGTCGTGTCTAAGTCCTGTTTAACTAAATTTCGTATTCTGAAGTCGTGTCTAAGTCTCGTCTAACTAAACAACTGTTTAAGTCCTGTCTAAGTGGTGTTTAACTAAACAACTGTTTAAGTTCTGCGCAAGCCTTGTTTAACTTTCAGTCACGACTTCTGCGCATGCCCAGTAGGCGTTAATTCTGACGATAGACCCAATGCGCATGCGTGCGCGCACCGGATAAATAAATTAACGCGCACAGCTAGCTGCGCGCGTGCCTAGCTGTGCGCGTGCTGGTACCATGGTGATGTGATCGTGACGTAATGACTAGACTGCATGCATGTATTGCACTGTGACGTACGTGTACTACACGTACACTGTACACAAACGCACTAATAATATCACTTATCAGTGCCTCTGTGCTCGGAAGAACCAGCAAAGAAACTTCTCCAACAGAATGGTTAGTTTATTATAGATTATGGAATTTCCAAGATGTCACCATTAGATAAGAATAGTTAATATTATCGAGAAAAAAAATCAGGCTACACAAGAAAAAATCCTGCAAAATGTATTTGAAATTTTATAAGATACACGTACCATCGTTCTCCCCGCAAGTTCGGGGTCAGCAAGTAGAGTGTACCGTAGACGTTGAAAAGCAGCAGAATCGCGCCCTTAAACAGGACTTAAACAACCCCTCGCAGTTGTCTAAAGTTAAACAGGACTTAGACAGGACTTCGTGTTTAACTTTATTTAAACACGACTTCAGAATACGAAAAAAGTTAGACACGACTTCGAGTCTAAAGTTAGACGGGACTTAGACAGGACTTAGACAACTGTTTAGTTAAACAGGAGACACGACTTCAGAATACGGGCCATACAAGTTAAAATGCAGAATCCAATGTTATCAGTGCTCTTCATTCACCTATATACACCATTACATTGTCATTTTGAAAGTATACAATATGTTCTTGTATAGATTCTGGTGCACTGGTATGTACATAACTGCAGGACACCAAACATTTTCCATTTACAGACATCTAAATATTTTTAAAACCATGACCCAGAATGAGATGATCTGATTGGAAATCAAAGATAAAGTGAAACTAAACATTATAACATTGCAAGCTTGTAAATAAATCAATTATTTATACACCATTCTTCAGTTAGTAAGGTTTGAAATTTGCAGGACACAAAAGTTATGTACATGTACATATCACAAAAATTGTATCACATGTAAATAGAATAAGAAAGTAAAATACTAGGAATTAACTCAACAGAAACGTTAATTATTACATAGATTCTACATCAAGATGGAAAAAAATCATAAGTTTTGCATCCCATTAGTAAAATTTTGGTAACCAATTAGTGCATGTTTTGAATGTAACATTAAAAGTGCTGAAAATAGGCCTTTTTTCATCATAAAATTGCTCTAAAATCTTTAATTTGAACTCAATGAGGCTGAAACCTTGTTTTGAGCTTCCCCAAATGATACTTTGTAATATAAAAATGCTAATTTGTTTCTGGGTCTCATGGTTTTGGATAATTGAACAATTTCCCAGTGTTCAATCTAAGTGTACCCTTGATCTGAGCCTTGCACATCTTCATACAATCAATACAAAAACGCACACAAAAAAGAAAAAGAGCTAGCTCATGCAACTCAAATTTCCAAATGAAATTCTACCTTTATCTAGATAAAGCTGGGAGAAAACAGGTTGCGGCGTGGCTGCACTGGATCTCAGCGATTGCTCGATGGACATATGAAGAGCGGCTTCGAAGCGCGAAGACTTCAGCTGGCCCTGTGAGTTTCCCATGGTGATGGGCAATGTTCAGATACCCACTGGAAGAAAGAAAGAAAAGACAGGTAAAAGTTTGGGAGATCATGCTATCATCATCTATGTCACAACAATAATATCAATATTGTTGTTGTTGTTGTTGGTGGTTTTTATGGCGTTTTCCACCGTCAGTTGGATTATTATATCACCAAAATATTGACAGCATTCTGTTCTTTTAAAGCACATTATAATGTAACGTAACTTTTTTTTTTTTTTTTTTTTTTTTTTTGACACAAACATGTAACGTAACTTATCATCATACGTATCATTTGAGGAGGCACAATATGGCTCAGTGGTAGAGCAATGGTCACATAACCAGTAGATCCCGGGTTCATACCCAATTCAATGCACTCATGCCCTATAATCCTCAATACCAAGTACCTCAGACTGAGACTGGTTCCATATGTAGTCTATTCACCAATTGCTTTGAATATTCCTACTAATTTTATCCCATTTTATCCCCAAAAAACTAATTTCTCAAAGTCCTCGCCTGAGCTAAATTGATATGTATGGTTTTGTACAATTACCTTCATAATTCATTTCCTTTCATGTACTCACTAAAAAGCTCAGTGAAAGAAAGAAAAAATTATCTTCTTTATACAATGTATACACAAAAATGTTTCTTTCTAAATATACATGTTCAAAGTATTACTGTAAATACCTTTGGACATTTTCATAATCAAATTTCTGAGACTGAATGCTCCAAAGACTTCTTTTCCTTTCACTCAGAGAGTCTGAGAAGTAGACTACCACATCATACCAAGCCTCCTTTAAAAAGCCAGGGACCCTGAATAGCGCTCCTTACTAACTGGGTAGCGTCAATAGGGGGGTTTAGGTCCGTTTGTCTGGGGAACAATAGCTCTCGCTATAAAGAACCGCCACATTTCACTATGGCCTTGAAGGACTATACAGCTGCTAAATGGGTCATCCTGACTATTGACCACTTGACCAATGGGCAGTCCGCTTGACCAATAGCCCCTCCGCTTCCCTCTTTCCTTCCTCTTGAACACTCACTCAGGCGTTTTGTGCTGGCGTCGGAAAGTGTCCAGCCCTGACAACAGGCACAGCAAGTATAGGCTGGATTTTGTACAAAGTACTGGTACCTTACGGTCCATATACAGTACAATTACAAACAGGAAAATCCTGGTACATTACAACTCAACTCTAGCACAATCTCTTCCCAACAATTTCAGCTTTAAAATGTGACATTAAAAAAAAATCAATCCCAAAACGTACAGACACAACTACATTGCTCTGCACATATTGTCTGTTAATTTAGAGTCAGAAGGCAGAAGGACAATAACTCATACTTTAACAGAGATAAAACGCCCTTGTGGCTGCAAACAGCAATATTTTGTTAGCCTACATGTATAATTTGTAAAGCGCTTAGAGACATTTGTGATAAGCGCTATATAAAAGCTAAATATTATTATTATTATTATTATAATTTTGGTTGCAAATGTTTCAGAACTGGCTTTTTATCCATTTGTATTATTGTATGTTTTCTAAAAACTCTCCAAAGAGCCCAAAATATCAATCAATTTCTTCAAGCAACTTTCCTGTATACCGGTATGCTGAATATTTTGTTCATGATCATGAAACAAAAAAACATACAAAATACATTGCACTGCGAATATAGGCCGTGGGTGATTACATAAGCTTTGCAAAGTTGTATGCCCTGAATTCAATTCTCTTTTAAGTTTGACAAAACTATAAAATTCAAATCAAATTACGGTATATTCTATCATATGCCCTGAAGTCATGCACAGAGCATCAATATTAATATTAATATTAAAAATGATACTAATATCACCAATAATAATAATTGTAATAATCATTATCTGTAAACTCCAGAACCAGAGTATGTTACATCTTGGATTTTTCTGTTTTACCCCCCTATAATCTTTCTTTTGTCTGCATTACAAGCTACTTAAGACTCTAATTTCACACTTAATAACAATTCCTTAAGCCTTGAGCTAATTCTGGATCTGTCAGAGGCGCGATAGCCCAGTTGGTAGAGCAGTGGTCTCCTAATCCAGCGACCCGGGTTCGAAACCAAGCCGAGGCGCTATTGCCTTTTGGTATTAGAGGCATTAATCCTCATTACCAGGTCCCTCGGAGAAGACCTAAAGCCGTCAGTCCTCTGGTGGCTTACTAACAAGCATTTATGCTTTCTTAGCAGTCTGGTAAAATAACCACCGCTTCTAGTTACAGACTGTGTCCGGAACAGCTAAAGTGCTGCAAACTACAATGGTCACAGGTCGCATACATAGAGGCAAGAATTTTGGGATGATGCCAAGGGAAAAAATTATTTCAACAATTTTGGGGGCTACTTTTCAAGCTTGCATGAAAATAACACTCTTGAATTTGTTTTGTATTGAACTCTATGCACATATTTTTTTATTTTTTTTGGGGGGGGGGGGGCTCTTTTATAATTTTTGGGGGCTCTTTTGGGATTTTTGGGGGCTAATTCGCCCTGAGCCCCCGTATATTTTTTCACATTACATGTTACTTAGACGGGCACTCTTCATCCACATTCAACTTACTGGTACTATTATTACGCTTAAAAAAATTCAGCATACTTGTAACACATTGTTGTCAGATAATTATAAGGAGGTATATCTTGTTTTGAGCCTCTAAATTTATGCAATTTTATCAAGAACTTTGAGATGAATCTGCATGACCATAGCATAGTCTAGGCCGTATACTCATCCACAACTTCAGGAATATAGGACCCATTTTGTTTCCTTCTTAAATGTAAATCAGAAACTAGGAGTCATAAGCTTACTTGGTCTAATGTTTAAAATAATAATAATAATAATAATAAAAACGTTACTTATAAAGCGCTTACCACCGAAGTCTCTAAGCGCTATACACACAAAATAGACTGATATACAATTACATCTTATACAAAACTAAAAATGCAAATAAACCTACAAATAACAATACATATGGAATACACATCAAAGTGAACTGGGTTAATTAATCATTGAACGCAATTTTGAATAAATGTGTCTTGAGACTAGTTTTGATATGTTAACGGTTTGACAGTTTTTTACATTTAAAGGTAATTTGTTCCAAAGTTCAGCAGAAGCTTTGCGAAAGGAGCGATTACCATAAGAGAGAGTTGACACAGAAGTAGATACAAGGTTTAATTGTGAAGATGACCGTAAATTGCGTGAGGGTTTGTATTCCTCGATTAATTCTTGCAGATAAATTGGTGCCAATTCATGAATGCATTTATAAGTTAAAACTAAGATTTTGTACATAATGCGGTACGTCACCGGCAACCAATGCAATTCGCGAAGTACTGGGGTGATGTGTTCACAAGAACGTGTGCGTGTTACAAGCCTGGCAGCAGAGTTTTGGATTCTCTGGAGTTTTGCAATGTGCGACTCCGGAAATGCCCTCGATCCTCCTCCTTCATCCTTTTTTTATTCTCCTTTTCTCCACTTATTTTTTTTTCTATTCTTCTATTTCTCATCCTTCTTTTCTTTTCTTTTCTTTTCTTATTTTTTTTCCTTCTCCTTCTTCAATTTCTTCTTCATCTTCATCAGAAATCATCATCTCAAAAGTTTGATTCAGAGTCAAAGCTAAATTGAAAATGCTCCTTTTTTTTGGCTAGAGTTCCATATGTCCCCCCCCCCCCCCTAAAATCAGGAAAAAAATATATATATATATGCTTCAGAGACTAAATATAATATATAAAGATGGGAAACTAGGGTTTATAGACAATGATAGAAAGTGCAATAATATTTAGCAATGGTATATATGGAGTTCTTACCTTTTTTTCAAAACCACATTAGATATAAAAGATGTAAGTTAGACCTATTGAAAATTAAATTTTGTCTCATTTAGAATGAAGAAAAAATTGAAGGAAAAGTCTAATCTGTCCATTTTTTGGAATGAAACACCAAAGTCAAAGAAATGGTATTCTTTTTTTTCTCCAAGTCATGCAGAGAGAGTTATCAACTTCTTCTAAACCAATGACTGTAAACCATCTTTAGCCACTGGCTCGGTTAAAAGCACAAACATAAAGAGCTGTTTATTCAAGCAAGAAAATACGATATGGCTGCAACGACAAGAAGATGAAGAAAGTCGATTTTGTAAAAGTCGTACACCCACAACTTGCGTTTCTCGGCGCTACACACAGAGCGCGATGGATACGTTTGCCACTCAAGGACATCAACATAAAAAAACGACGGCGAATTGGGTCGTCATTCGCAGGGTCGTTCACGTGTGAATCACATCTTTCCTAAACAAAATCACACTCAAACTTTTCACACAGTCATGATCTAAGCCATGGTCATCGTATTTTTACATATTTAAGAACGAAAATGGTTGAATTTTGAGGTATTTGTGAACTTACCACTTCGTAAAATCGTCGATTGAGTCGCCCGCACAGGACAAGTTGATCCCCGGGATTGTCTAGACCTATTCGTGACGTCAGGGTACGTCGCGTACCAAACCGGACCAGACGTCCCTTGCGGCGGGCATAATACTAAGTAGAAGGGGGGAATTGGTCATCTGTATGTGAGGGACGAGGTAAAGATGCTAACGATATCAACCTTAAAATTATATAACGGACAGGATATTGTTGAGTTTTAGGGCAGACAATTATATATTCGTGAGTAAACACTTCTGGCCGGAAATGACCGCTGTTTCGCAGTGTTTTTCTGTTAATGTTCGCGTCCCCCCGCTCGTTTCATCGGAATGAGCGCGCTGTGACGTTAAGAAAATTCACAAAGTGCCTTTCAATGATATTCAATGGCAGAGAGCCATGGAAGCTGGTACATACCGTTATTCTCAAAATGGCTGCTTCTTTGTGGACAAAAATAACGGGTATTCGGTCCCACCCCCCCCCCCCCCTCTTTTTTTCTCTCTCTTTCTCTCTCTCCATATCTCTCTCTCTCTCTCTCTCTCTAACTATCCATTTCTATCTATATCCCTCTCTTTATCTCTAGCTTTCCTCTATCTCTTTCCGTTTCTCTCTCTTTCTCTAATTCTCCCCACCCTGTAATTACCCCCTCACCTTCTCTCTCTCTCTCTCTCTCTCTCTCTCTCTCTCTCTCCCTCCTCATCTCTCTTCATCGACCGTCCACCTATCTTTCTCTTCCCCTTTTAATAATTCTTATAATGAAATTAATGGTGATAAAAATATTAATAATAATAATGTTGTCTTTATGTTTTCCTTTTTGTTTGTTTGTTTGTTTAGCATACTGATAACAAATATGTTAAAGGTACTATGTCCCATTTGCAGACCAAACAAAAATGAAAAGGTTAAATTCCAACGGCATTTGAAAGATAATACTAATTTAGAACTTCCCTAAAAAAGGTGGGGCCTGAAAATGTCTTCAAGTGGGAAAATAACGACTATTATAGTTGTTAAATCGACTTAGGAGCTATAGAGCCAATAAGTAATAGTCTGATTTTCAGACTATTCATGGTCGTACGTTTTATGCTGCACAAAGATTCAATCAGTTTAATTTTGGCCATCACAAGAAGTGGGTTATTGATGTAGACAAATGCTCATGTACCCTTTACAGCTCATTTTATGTATGTTATTACCAAAGAAGAAAAAAGCCAGTCAGTCACTCAATAATGTCTGACAGTGAAGTCTAGCAAGTAAACGGGTTTCCTTGCATATTTTGAATATTTGGACACTGCTAACGTTTATGACATATTCATAATTCCTGCAAAGTTCTACAGAATTTGAGGTTGGCTGCAAAAGGGACATAATACCTTCAAGACAACGAGAAGGAAATCAGAATTAAATTTGTTGAAAATAATACCTTTCATAACATAACATTGGCCAGAGATGAACTATTAATGCGATGAACATTGTAGATGTATGAATAAATGTGTACATGAAAACATTAATGAATTAATAAATAAATAGATAAATAAAACGAATAAACAAATAATTATACAAATACAAAATTAAAAAATAATAGTAATGATAATAAATAATTGAATAAATAGATACAAAAATAAACAAATTAATGCATGAATAAATAAATAAATAGATAAATTCAATTCAATTAAATTCAAATCATTTATTTCCAAATTCCAACATCAATTAAAACATTGTGTTAAAAAACAGTCAATGGGCAATACAAACATTATATAACTATGACATTTCAATCAAACAGCGATTAAGAAGAAAAAAACAAAACAAGTATAATACATAATTTAGTATTAACAGACTACATAAAAAAACATAAGTGTATAGTAATTGGAAAATGGTGAACACAATGAAAGCCATGTTTGTGGCTTGTTGAGAGTGTGTTCACCTAGTATTTGTTTGTTTTTACATTATTATTATAAAATTTAAACGTTGGACAAACAATACGTGAAATATAGAACATGAGAACATAAACATGAAGAAGGAAAAAAAATCAAACATAATTAGAGCATCAAACAATATGGTTCTACAGGATAATGTTCGAAAATATATTTTACAAATTAAAAGTTATTAATATGAACAAATTAAATGTTTCTTATAATGCCTCCTGAATGTATCCTTAAATAAAACATTGAATTGGTTACATTTTACATTATTCCAAAGAAGTGGACCCGAATTTTTTAGAGAGTATCTTGAATAATTATTAATATTATGTCCACCGATGAAATTGTTTTGCATTTCTTGTAGGATAACTATGAATCTGAGAATTTAAAGAAAACATATTCATTAAATATAAAGACAAAGTGTGGGTATTAAATCTTTGCATAAGGAAACATATTTGTAGTTTGTTTATATCTAATAACTTAAAGAGAAGGTTAAGTTCTGGTCTTGCAATTGCATTGTGAAAGAAACGTGTGGAATCGATCAGAAAAGGTTGTTCATAATAGCATTTAAGTATTGGTGTGTACTGCAAGGTTCTGGAATCATTAAAATGATAAGAATTTTGGCCCAGTCTTGGTAAGTTTCAAGCACTGTACACAGAAAGATGTATATGGGTCTACACGAACATGTGGCATAAAATCTGTCCCGATGTTTATGCTGTTTAACATGCCATATTTAGAATGTGGAAGCATTTGAAGAGCCATTCTTTTCAGGGAATATTTTTTATCGGATGTTCTTTCACACTTGCATAATAACGCTCACAAAGCTAGTATGTTTCACCTCTTTCCAGAACTCAACCTTCTCTTTAAGTGTACATAATTTGTTTGATAGTGGAGATGAGGGTGCCATATAACTTGAATTAGTGCATATACGTATTGCTTTTTTCTGTAATATAATTAATTAGTGTAAGTGTGTACAATAAGTATTTCCCCAAACAGTAGTGCAGTAAGAAATAGTGGATTAAAATAAACGAATTCATTTATAAATAAAATATTTGAATAATCAGATTTGGAGGGCTGTAAATTCACCAGGGAGTAAAGTGCCGACCTCAAACCTCCCCCCCCCCCCCCTCCCTCACCCTTGATACACTCGTATTTCAAATCAATGCCATGGTGAATTATTGCAATGTACTTTTTTTTCATGAGCATAATTAGATCGCAATACTCGTATTTTCATATAATACATGTAAGCCCTAAACTGTTTTCATCACATTGTCATTGATGGGAGTTACTGATTAGCAGGTATACCCAGGACTTTGAATTCCTCGGGCAAGGCAACAAAAATAGTTGCTCTGAAATCAATATACAAGCACAAGGCAAATTATATTTTGAAAGTGGTTTAATTTCAGAAATACCAACTTTGGCGTTGCCTTGATCAAAGAAAACCGACGACCGAGAGGGCGGTAGACTGGAATAAGAATGGAGGGGGTTGAGAGCTATAATTGAGAAAGGGGTGTTCGGATAAAGAAAGAGAGATAGAAAGGGATGGATAGAGAGAGGGAGAGAAAGGGATGGATAGAGAGGGAGGGAGAGAAGGGATGATAGAGAGAGGGAGGGAGAGAAGGATGGATAGAGAGAGGGAGGGAGAGAAAGGGATGGATAGAGAGAGGGAGGGAGAGAAAGGGATGGATAGAGAGAGGGAGAGAAAGGGATGGATAGAGAGAGGGAGGGGAAAGGGATGGATAGAGAGAGGGAGAGAAAGGGATGGATAGAGAGAGGGAGAGAAAGGGATGGATAGAGAGAGAGGGAGGAGAGAAAGGGATGGATAGAGAGAGGGAGGGAAAGGGATGGATAGAGAGAGGGGAGAGAGAAGGGATGGATAGAGAGAGAGGGAGGGAGAGAAAGGGATGGATAGAGAGAGGGAGGGAGAGAAAGGGATGGATAGAGAGAGGGAGGGAGAGAAAGGGATGGATAGAGAGAGGGAGAGAAAGGGATGGATAGAGAGAGGGAGGGAGAGAAAGGGATGGATAGAGAGAGGGAGGGAGAGAAAGGGATGGATAGAGAGAGGGAGGGAGAGAAAGGGATGGATAGAGAGAGGGAGGGAGAGAAAGGGATGGATAGAGAGAGGGAGAGAAAGGGATGGATAGAGAGAGGGAGGGAAAGG